>SAYR01075173.1:0-13464 GCA_004382745.1 Argopecten irradians irradians | reverse complement strand
TTACTAATAATGGTGTAGCATTTTTTCTTTCATGATAATATATTGACATTTCTTCACGTGTAAAATTAACGTTATATATTACATTAATGCGCAGTATATGTCTTATATAAACGATGATAGCGTTCCTTTTATCCTGTTCGCGGTGTAGCATTTTTCGCCCTGTGCATCTATCGTGAAGTTGATCACAACTCAAAATATACCCTCGTTCATTTGTTCGCGTTGAAATAAATTTAATGAATGTAGAATAAGCAAAAAAATCCTAACGCCGAGAAAATTTGTATTTTTACATCTAACAATTATATTGTCTTACCGCTGCGTTAAAAACTGGTCTGGACACCTCCTTCTTGGCCTGCAGCTGGTCCTTGGAATATATGTGTTGGTGGAGAAAGTCCTGGGAGAAGTGTCCATGGTGCTGCTCCTCTTTCCACTGCACTTGGACATCTCCATTGTCTACGGGAAGAAAATTTCCGCAATCACGACATAAGCACGTTTGAAAATTAAGGGACTGAAGTAAAACTTAATGTAAAATACTGCTACAGTGATGCCATTACCGAAGAAGAAAAATCTTTACCGAATAAATCTTCTTCAAGTTTGACATTATAGAAGTGTACTTTATGACACTAAATTGAGATTAGTGAGAATTTAGATTTACATAGATTTCTTAGAGTTTTTGACTTCCTACAAACGTTTTTATACCTGAAATTAGAAAGTTTTCAAAATTACAACATTTAATTTGAACTACTAGCAATGTTTATCAACGTTAAAATATCGCTAAACACAACAAGAAATTGTATCTGTCGGCATTGACTGTTGACAACGGAAAGAACCGAGTGCATCTTTGAGTTCGAAATCGAGGTCGCTGAAAATCTCATCCGGCTAATGGATATAGATGTAATAACACCACTAAGAGGCAACTTATAATTTATCGGTTACATTGGCCTGATTAAGCGTAATAGCCGATATAGAAGATGGAGGGGGGGGGGGGCAAATGTCATCAATATTTGGACCCCCCCTCGCCCCGCACCCACAGGAGGAGATTAATTCTTTAATTCAACACACAACCATATATACTTTATAAACTTTTTTCATATATCGTTAAGTAGAATCCTAGTACACATTTATAGACACGAGAAATTGGTGTTTGAGGGGTCCGAGGGTCTCCCCTGGGAAAATATTACCATTTAGAATTTTACGATGCATTTTGATGAATGTGGGAGCGCCTGAAGGCGCGAAATTTGGGTGTTTGAGGGGGTCCGAGGGTCTCCCCCGGGTAAAAATATTACGATTTAGAATGAATGTGATGAGTTTTACGATGCATTTTTAATGATTTTAAAGCGTTCTTAACATGATTTTTTTTTAATTTAAAGTTACCTGCATTTAGAAATGATAATTGTGAATGCCGTCATATCATTATGCAACTCTGCTCGATCTGAACATACCGGCTTCACACCATCGGCACATTGTTGTTTAACACAAAATAATAACGAATTAATCGTCTTGCTAAGTCATATAAACAAATGAATATTTTAAGAGACATTTTTTAAAATAGTACGTAGAATCCCTTGATTGACATTTTTAGTCTAGTTCACGAAAATGTGCAGGAGGACCCTTTTTTCTTTCAAATGTGCAATTATAAAACATTTCAGTCGACGAAATGGGGGGGGGGGGGGGCAAAAAGACATGTTTGCCCCGTTCTGGGAAACGGGAGGCAAATGCCCGCTCCCCCCCCCGCCCCGACCCCGTTCCTACGCCTGCATCTACATTGCTCAAAGTAAAACAGCATACGTTCTATGAAGCTTTAGAGTATTTGATGGAAGTATGACAAGAAGTGAGAGGTATTTTCACCCGTTAATTATTTATATATCATACATGAATACAGGTGTACATGTACATTATTAAGCAAACATATACATAGGTGTACAATGTATATGTAAGGTATATTTTTGCTTTGAAAACGTAAAAGTACACATAAAATTTAGATATATAGTTATGCTGATTTTTTTAAGAAAAGTTATATAACTAGTGACATGTAGGGGAATGTCCATTAGACGGATAGACATTATAACTAAGGATATTAAAAAATTTCCATTAGACGCATATATATTATAGCTAGGGCTATATAAGGAATGTCCATTAGACGGATAAAGACTATAACTAGATATATATAGCGAATGTCCGTTAGACGGATAGACATTATAACTAAGGATATACAATGTATAGGGAATGTCAAATATTGATATAATGATAAAAGAAATACACGTACTTACTTAGTCCGCTAAACATGCCTATATTATTATTTTTTTCTCTTATTATAAAGTCTATATATTAGGCCATTTTTTTTAAAAGCCTAACAATATTGGCAGGTTTAGTGGAATAGTACCTAATATCATGACAAATGAAAATAAAATAATGGTATAAGCAAGCATAAAACCATATAATATAATGAAAAATCTTCTTTATGGCTGCAAAAACCTGTACAGTATAGGATTATTTACACTTAGGAACTCTTCACAAAACTTCTGCATATGTTTCAACGTTTATTAGATTAACACAGTAATCAGGATCTTTGTGATAAGTCGGGATGAATTAGCCTATTCAATCAAGTATAAAAAGACATAAAAGCAAGTTATCAGAAAATAAGGGTACTTTTGGCTTTAATCTGCGTGTATATGTATATGTATAGACTTTAACCTGTAGGATTTCGCTGGTGAACTCTATAGTAATAATCATTCCAACTTAGTATAGCATTTCTGTTAAAGAACTGTACATCTTTGATTATTCAGTAACATATATCATTAAATCAATAAGGAAATATGACTTAAAGACCTAGCAGCAAAATTGTTATTTTTCAAAACACGAGCAATGATATTGAATTACCTCTTCAGTAGGATGTTGTTTTTGTCCTCTGTTAAGGAAAGGTGGCATCTTGCACTTGAGTCCGAGATCGTTAAGAAAATCCAAGGAATCACGAAATCCTCTATCAACTACCAATAGGTCATCCTCCTGCAGCCAATCTTTCATATGCTCCATGTTGCTGCTAATATTGTGTTCCAATATGGAGGCATCATTGTTTTTAGAATCCGCTAAATAGGGACCAAGAATCGACACAATATAGCCAGTTGTTGTAACGATAACCATCGGCTTTACCAGCGGGCGATGCTTATGCATGCTGTAAGACCGTCGTTGGAATTTGAAGTTGTTACTTTTTTTAATGTAAATGTAAGTCCCATTAACTACCAATATGGCTGGGTTCCGGCAAATATTGCTGAAAAGTTCCTAAGCAAGCGGTCGTGTGTGATTGTGTATTACATCCTCACGACTGATGTGTTCAAATCCTACATACCTTGGGGTAAAATTGGATGCCAAGAACTTTCTGGCTGACACAATAGATCGTCGTATGCTACTCTTTCCGATATTAAACAGAGTCGACAATAACCGATTTGACATACCAGTTCTTAACTTGACTAATAGTAAAGCAATACATGTTCGACTGGATCGGTTTTTGGCGCATCGTATAGAACTAGAACTTAGATGCGAACATAAGTCTTCAAAATCATCCTTTGTAATTTCAGTGAACGTTACATAATCAATGTCATTCAAAGTATTTCTATTATTGAAATCGATCCTGTACTTTTCATTGCGTATGGCTATAGCTCTAATGTGAGTAATCAACGATAAAATGTCACTTTTGTTAAAGAAAGTTTTTGGTTCTTCAATGGAATCTTCTTTGATTAAACGCAGTGCTTCCTCTTTGAAGTATTTATCATTGTCTATGTGATTACAACAACATCTAGATCCAGATAACAGAAGGTGGCCCTTTTCAACAAACAATTTGTATCTGCTCTCAGTTGCCACAGTTAATAGTTTCGGACTCCGCTTTTTACAAATGCAACAAGTGGAATGGCTATTTCCAGACGATAATATGGGTAAAGGGATATTTTGTGGACTCTTCAGATGTGCTTCTACTCTAGATTTCTTAGCACTTGGAACGTAGTTAGGGTCATTTACTGTATCCGCAAGATTGTCTTTAGTAGAATCACTTACTTTTAATGATCTTTTATATCTTATGAAACACTTTTGACAAGCAACATCATTGTCATCACAGTGGCCTTTTCCTAAATGTTCAGTATATTCTGAATATGTATCACGACAAACATACAGCCTTTCCTTGGGAATTGTTCTTTTACCACAATCTAAGCACAGGAAGTGCTTAGGTCCTGTCCCAGGCATCCTACAATACAGATGTAAAGAAAATCAGCCTTCAGATCACTAACACAACAGGTTATATACATATGTAATGCATTTCTACATTTGATATGATGAAGAAATGTATTGTTATGACTATAATGAAAGTCAATATTTAACTTGTTTTCTTTGGAACTAGGTGAAAGTATTGTACCTCAGGAATTTAGTATTTTACTTTTGTAAAAAATGTTACTGACCTTCGATATTGCCATTAATTAAAAGTGTGAGCTTCTTTTTTATTTCAGAATAAATGTATCTGTGTTACAGTATTGTGAGGGAGAGCGGTACTCTATATACAGTGTGTCTGTGTTACAGTATAGTGAGGGTGAGTGGTACCTCTATATACAGTGTGTCTGTGTTACAGTATTGTGAGGGAGAGCGGTACTCTATATACAGTGTGTCTGTGTTACAGTATTGTGAGGGAGAGCGGTACTCTATATACATTGTGTCTGTGTTACAGTATTATGAGGGAGAGTGGTACCTCTATATACAGTGTGTCTGTGTTACAGTATTATGAGGGAGAGTGGTACCTCTATATACAGTGTGTCTGTGTTACAGTATTGTGAGGGAGAGTGGTACCTCTATATACAGTGTGTCTGTGTTACAGTATTGTGAGGGAGAGTGGTGCCTCTATATACAGTGTGTCTGTGTTACAGTATTGTGAGGGAGAGCGGTACTCTATATACAGTGTGTCTGTCCGTGTTACAGTATTGTGAGGGAGAGTGGTACCTCTATATACATTGTGTCTGTGTTACAGTATTATGAGGGAGAGCGGTACTCTATATACAGTGTGTCTGTGTTACAGTATTGTGAGGGAGAGTGGTGCCTCTATATACAGTGTGTCTGTGTTACAGTATTGTTAGGGAGAGTGGTACCTCTATATACAGTGTGTCTGTGTTACATTATTGTGAGGGAGAGTGGTACCTCTATATACAGTGTGTCTGTGTTACAGTAAGATATGTGTTATATACAGAACTTCTATACAGTCGAAACTCGTTATCTCAAAATCGCTTGACTCGAAACCCCGGTTGTGTCAGATATAAAAAGTGGGCAAATGGGAAAATACTACAACAATTACTGCTAATTATGAACTGTTTAATAATCCTCTCAAGTCTGGCTTCCTAATTAGTGTCACTTTACAATTGTGACTTATACAACTGTACATGGATCGAGACACGACGCGTGTTTACACAATCACACTCAGCAAGAATGTATTTGATTTAATCAATATTCTATGTACTGTCTAATTAATAGTGTTTGATATAAATTTTAAAATAAAAATAAAAAATAACCGATGATAATCTGGATTCGAACTCACTTAAATTGAACTTCGTACCAATGTGCACATGACAGAACCACAAGACTAACGAGGCAACATTAAAATTGGGCATGTAAGATATATTTAAAATATTGATCTGTAGAACATAATAGCAAAATAGCAAAACAATGCTGTAGTTAGATTTCGATAAATTATTTAGAAAATTCAATGGAATATAACACCTTCATATTGTAATTCATTATCTTTATAGCTTAAAGAATAACTATAATGCCAGAGAAATATGTACCGTAACAATATGCACAGTCCGATGTCGTCTGCTCAGCGAGAATACATGTAGCTGGATTGACTTTTGAGGCTAAGCCTAAATCGACTTAGGCCTAACCGACTTTTAATATAAAAGACATAAATCAAGAATCTAGGCCTAGTGCATTATTCACATGACAAATCAAAGCTGATACAAGAAGATGGAATTGTTATGACGTTAGTTTTAAGCTTACATAACACTGTATGTAAATCCGCGGACTGTCCGTCACTAACGAAGTCAACGAGTGAGTTCATGCAGTTTCCAGCTATGATAAAAAGATTTCAAGAAGAATTATGTATGTATATATAGAAGAAGAGTATACCTGATTCTGTAACTTCATGATCTTTGTTGAAAGCGACCAGGTAAGATAAGGTAGAACATCGTAAACATCGCGAAGTTGCTCTGTGTTGACAGCTGTCCGTAAACAAAAACACCGAATGCATTATAACAGCGTGTTCGTACTCCGGGCAAAAAATTACGGACATTTTTTATCCGAAAATATTTTCGTCGGAAAGTTTAAAATAACGCTTACTATACAGAGTGATAATTTTAGATATTGTCTTAAGATATATTAAAACAGTTATCATTATAACAATTACATAGTTTATATTATGCACAATGAGTGAATTCCAGGATTTACAATTCCGGATAGCCGTGCCCGATTACGTTTTACATTATTATAACAGCCGCTACGATCTCGGGCAGAACTGGTTCATTTTATTTCAAAGAAATTTCTTTTTTTAGCATTGGCCGCATTTATGTCCAAATTCGATATTTTGCATACTGAAATGAATTTTTATTTTGGTTCCGTTACCAAAATACGGTGTTTGGACAAAACTGCGGCCAATGTTAAAACTACGTTTTTCAAGCCATTTTTTCAAGATATTGTAAAAAAACGCTCAAAATGGCTTAAAAATATCTTCATTTAATCCATTTACAAACTTTCAATGTGGGAAATCTTATTTGATATCAAAAATATGGATACTCAACCCTTGTGGAAAGCTGTATTTGTAAGGTTTGACGTTGTTTGAATTTTTATAAAATTCTGGGGCTAAAATAGGCCCTTAGTGCACCTACTCCTTTGACAATGAAATGCGTTAACTTCTCACATTTTAAACTTCTTCTCAAGTTCTATCTGTGCGATTTAGCTGAAACTTGCATGAAACGATCCCTGACATGGTCCCGACAAAGTGTTGTTATTTTTCGGGTTGATCTGAAATCCAAGATGGCCGCTACAGCCGCCATCTTGAAAACATATTTTGAGGGACTTCTTCTCAAGATCTACTGGTGCGATTTGGCTGAAACTTGCATGAAAGGATCCTGACATGGTCCTGTCAAAGTGTTGTTACATCTCTGGTTGATCCCAAATCGAATATGGCTACCATGACATAATATATCATTAATATCCTATATGATTATTGCCAAGGTAGTCAGATGACCGTTAAGGCCCATGGGCCTCTTGTTCAAAATTATGTTCGTAAAAAGACGCAGAACTTGACTGATGCTTACTTGTCTCTGTGATGAACGAAATGCAAAATAATATTGGCATTATTTTGAGTCCGATTGCGTTAAGATATTCCGAAGTGTTTTCAAGTTGCTCGAAGTGATTACTTATTTCATATTATACCCATCCCTAGTGTATGGACACATTGTGCACAGTTTATTGTTACATGGCTGGAATGAACCCGTTTGAATTCGACATTGTCGGACACTATTCGACGGATTCGTAAAGCTTGTGAATAGGGAATGCTTCCGGTGCTATGCGAGAGATGACAACTGGTGGGACGGAGGTATAGATGTCCGTACTAATGGCAACTTCAACTAAGGTGGATCTAGTGTCTAGAAGTATATTGATATCTATGATATGTCGGTAGTAAATTTGATGGTATTGTGGAATGTGTTGGCATTTTCAATAAATTCATCGAGAGACTGTCGGTTGGAGGTCTATTTGATTTCAATATCGTCAATGAATCTGAGCCAGCTGAAAGGTTTGATTGGGGCTGATATTAAGATTGCAGATTCCAGGTATCCCATGAATACATTGGCTTACGAAGGAGCCATCTTGATGTCAATAGCTGTACCACTGATTTGCTAGTAGTTGTCATTAAACTTGAAGTTGTTTAGGGCGAGGACAAGTTTAAGATCTACTAAACTCTGGGTCAACGGATGGTAAGACAAACGTTTGGACCATGGCGCACGACAGGCAGCAATGTCATCCGCGTGCGGGATGCTGGTTTAGAGAGAGATAACATACATCGTAACTAACAGAGTGTCATCTGGTTGGTCATGGCATGGCGTTTAATTCTAGTAATCAGTAGTATTATTTAGATACGATGGTAGATTTTCAACAATGGGGCGTAAACGGAAATTGATAAACTTAGATATCTTTTCAGTAGGGTGACCTATAGCGTTGATGATTGGCCTGCCCGGTTTGCCAGGTTTGTGGATTTTGGGGAGGAGGTGGAATTTTCTTTGGTTCTGCTTGAGCGTTCTCTGGTCGTAAAAAAGTTCACTGTGTCCACTTCAATATTTCCTTGGTCTAGGATCCTATCTAAGGTGTCATTGACCAGTTTGGCGTAATCCTCTGTTGGACCCCTATCCAGTTTCTGGTAGAATTGTGCGTAATAGAGCTGACGGTTTGCTTCTAGAATGTAGTCTCTTCTGTTCATTATTACTACTGCCGTGCCTTTATCTGCTGGTTTGATGGCAATTTTAGCATTTTGTTGTAGTGAATTGAGTTTGATTTATCAACAGCCATTGTCATGTAAGGACGGCCTACCATGTATGTGATGTGTTGCATATATGTGTGCAAGCTGCGTGAGTTAGACGTTAGATTTACTGAATCACAACAGATACAACCAGATAATTATACACTCAATGCCTTGTATTCTGGTCCCTTAATCACAACAGATACAACCAGATACACACTCTATATCTTTTATTCTGGTCCTATCTTTTGTCTTTTACTTAACCACAACAGCTACAACCAGATATAAACTGTATATCTTGTATTCTGGTCCTGATGTCATTTCTTATGTGAAACTTGTCTTACCATTCCCAAACTTGCTTCTGGTGATCCTTTTCTTGTGGCAGATCCTTCCTCAGCTCTGCCGATTTCACTTCACGCCAGTATTGTGTGGCACAAGGAATCTACCAATGGAAATACGAAATACCAAATACTAAACTCATAAAACTACATGAAAAGTCTGCAGAGATGAAATGCAACTATAAATGAGTTTTCAATTACCTGTTGCAATAATAGAGATTGGTATTCTTTCAAGATATTTACACAAAATAAAATGTATTTGTCACAAATGTACCATGAGCCAACAATTCGAATATTGGGAATGGTTGCTATGGTAACAAGTATCTCCTAGGTTCTAGATATCTTGTATTTTATGCGTCAATGGTCAATCACTGTTAAATTGGAAGCTTATCAATAATTACCAATATTATTTTTGATATCTACAATGATTATTCTCTAAGTTTCTGAGTTATCCATTTATGGAGGTGGGTTTTTCAGTTTTCTTTATCTTGGATCGGGGACATTTTTTGATAATGACTCGTACATAAACACTCAACATGCGTCAAAATATAAATTCAACAATTTCCCTCATGATTTCAATAATCTGCATCTAAGTGTGAGATGTAAGGGTATTTCCCATAGGAGAGGGATTCGATCCCAGACATCACACCACCATTATTTCTTACTACAGGACCATATCTCTTCACAAATTAATGAATCATTCATTCATAGTTGGGAATCTAGTAAATATGATGGAATAGGCACACTATTGTTTCAGCAAAGATGACTGATAAGTGTTAAAATTAAAAGGTAAAAAAATAACATAAAAAATATACAATAGTACATAAATAATGTTTTGTTATAATAATTAAGTCCTTGCACAGTGCTCTTCATCCATGGGGAACTCACAAGATTATCTGCATTTTTATAGTGTTAACTTTTATGAGTGTTACAATATTTAAAATTAATAGGTTTTAATTTTAAAGAGATGAATAATTGTTTGTAATTAATTGTGACAGTATTTACATAAAAGTCCTTTTCCTTATCATGTATTTATCAAAGTGAATGACTTCCCTCATTACTATTGCAGCAGGACATCCTTTTTTCTTTGTACCAGTCAGCCTCTTTCTACTGGATATAAGACTATAGCCATGTTCTGCAGTTGTAGATTGACTGGTATCCTATATATACATAACACAATGTCTGCATGTATATGTATTTCAACAATGTATTATCAAAAAAATTAATTTCAAATAAATGTACACCCAAAATAACTAGAATTAATCTACTCACATTATTCATTTTACAATTATTATTTTTTGTGTGAATTGTTTTGCAATATATGTATTGAAGCAATATATGAAGTTATGAACTGGCTTGTAAATCATATTAAAATTAAATATATATATATAATACATTTTATAGTTGATTATGATAGAGCCCTGCATGATCGTAAAAGGCGACTAAATTTAGGATCTTATCTTTTCTTTTCTTCCTAACTGCTTTATGCTTTCCTAATGCCTCCCTTGCGGCACCGCCTCACTTTTGCCTTGAGTTGAGCGTTCGCCCTGTGAGGAGGCTCTGGGTTCTGTCCTGGCCGAGACGCACCAGAAGTCCGGTAAAAGTGTAGTTTTCTGCTCCTGCTTAGGCGGTCAGTATAAGTGAACCGGGTGGGGTGTGTTGCTTGGTGTCTTCGGCGGCATGCTTCAGTGATATAGCACTATAAAAAGGGCAATAGCTTCCTTATACCAAGAAGACATAACATGAATTTACCTGCAGTCTCCCAAAAACACGCAGCCTCGCACAACATAACACGCAATACACCGCATACATGGGACGGCCGGTCCTTACATGCCATAGCTGTTAATGAGGACGTTAATTAATCAAACAAAACAACAAAATGATTATGAATATACGAAAATACCATGGTTAAGTATCTTACAATACAAAATTTGTTTTGGTGCAAGAGTTAGGAAAGCCAAGCTGGCGAGGTTATTTATGGCAGTTGCAGAATAGATAGTGATTCCCACCTTTGTTGCTTGGTCCTATGCCGAGGTCGTTGATGACGCTCTATGAGCTTCAGTCCAACAATCATGAACGGTGCCCCATTTGAGGGAATGGTGCAATTTTTCCAACTTCCCTTCATCTTTAAAAGCGACAGGAGTGTTCTCCGCAGAAATGTGTTTCTGTAAGTTAAAAATCCTTTCAATATTTCATGTTAAAAGGACAATTCATAAAATCATTGTTTCATGGAAAATTGCCTCTTTCCAGTTTTGCATTCATATTGGCTATGAATGCCAAACTGAAATACTTTCAATGCCTTAAATTACATAACATTGATAATGTACCTGCTTTAAATTGTATTGATATGGGATTTCTCAGTTTTCAATTTGTCATTGATTTTTCAATATGATTTGTTATGTGCTTCATAAGGAATGTAGAAAAACACATTTATGGGCACATTCTACTTTCGTGGTTATGTAAAATTATAGCCTCACTTAATTGTCGCTTTTAAATTTTAAATTATCTAAATAGGAACTTATTAGCCAGTGATCATGATCGATGAGCACCTCCGCAAATTACAACTATTTTTAATTTGTGTACTTGACCTGACAGGTACTGCAATGTTGTTAAGGCCCTATGGCGTATCATTTCAACAATTCTGCATCATACTTTGAAGTAATTTACGTTGATAGTATGTTACCGATGAATCATATTTTCTTGCAAATCGTGGATACTAAGTGGAGTACATCTAGTATTTATGTTTCGTCTGATTCTGAAGATGATCCAAGTAACGTAGAAATGGTGATAAGCTAGTTATAACAAACCTTACTTCAGGCATCTGTATTCTGGTTTGTAGTAGATATGCTGGCCCTATCTTTTGTCATGAGAGGAAGGCAGTTTGGAAATATTAACGTTGATGTTTTAGAGAGAGAGAGAGAAGAGATGAATTACAATGCATTTCACAAAGTTGTTATCTCTACATACTGTAAGCTAAATACTTCTCAAAACACTGATTACCTGCATTTGGTGTGGAGTGCGACCTGAAGGGTATTATAATTCTGTACACCGCAAGCTTCTGACCTTATCACGATTGGAACAGATGTCCTACGTAGAGATTGATCTAAGGTGTTTTGTTAATTTATATCACTAATTCTAGCATATGCAGCCCTGGTCCAATACATTAAAGGATTTATGATTGGTTTATGTTTAAAGAGAAGTGGACCGTGTCTCCACATCTCATTGACTATTGGCGTGAAAATATATGTTTTCTGTTTTAACTGTGTAAAATGCGTTGTCGATGACCCGATGTGACGAGATGTGTTATGGTGAAAGGAACTGCCTCGTCCGGATGAAATAATTTTAATAATTCGTAATACACGTAGTAGTTCTTGATTCACTAAATGTAAAACTAGTTTAGTAATAAATAGTTTCCGGTAAATAGCTAGTGAACCTCTGACTATTGGCTATTTTTTCCATCATATGTTGTGTTCGCTATTTACTCGACTTTTACTACTGTCTATCTGCACCAGAGGATATGCGCTCTACGTGTCTAACAAACATTCTGTGGTAACACCATAATTACACGGTTACCCCGTTGTTGTACCGATTATACGAGAACGAGATCCCCCGTGTACACCACTTTCCTATATATAAATGTCACTCACTAACTCGGAGAATCTCCACAATTAGGATCTCCATACTGTAAGGAGTTTTTGTTCTACAGAATCACTATCGTTGTTACTCAAGAATCACTGAATGACATAAACAATGGGATTATCCGTTGTTTACTATGTCTCCGCATTACGATGTCATTCCCTTTAACGAACAACTCGAGGCTCAAAGTGAAATATGAGATATATGAGAAAAGCGCGGAAAACGAACCAGAATCTTCAAACAATTGCGTCATCCCATGCCTCAATAAGGAAAGTGTAATTCTTCGGCTGTCCTGCGTTAGCGTTGATCCTTTGTCTAATGTGTCTTCCTGATACACCACTAGTAAATATACTGAACTCGTTAATGCGGCGAATTTATTTTATAATCGTTCCAGTCCTGTTATGCTGAGTCGCTTAGAAAGGGCACGCGAAAGCAGAAGACGTGATTCTGCTATTAAATACGACTCTTTTGTTGTGTCTCGGCTCATGGTGGCAACTAGGAAACCCCAGAAGGGTACCTGTTTGAGGTTTTAAACCGCATAATAACTTAACCTATTTTCTCCAGCAGCTCATAAAGCGCTACCAGGAACAGGATCCCAAGGACTAAAGTTGCTGAAGAAAAATGTATGAAATTTGTGTTGTTTTGTGAAGAAAAAGAGAAGAGACGTTAGGAAGTAAAAAGTTAGTTAGTAATTGATAATTCAACACTTTCCTCTTATAAAGTCCTGTTCTTTACTCAAAGGATGAAATACGGGTTTTCCCATCATGACATATACAGTGAACATGCATGTATATTTTACAGGTATTCAGAAAATAACATATTTAGAGAGTACGTAACATAAATCAACTATGAAACAACATAATTATAAAAAAATGATTTAAACAAGTTGCAGATTACAAGACAAGTCAGCATCTCCTTCCCTCACATGCTATTCCTTGGTGACTTTAAATTCAA
>SAYR01075120.1:0-12591 GCA_004382745.1 Argopecten irradians irradians | reverse complement strand
ACAGCCAACATCATAGTATATCTATATACTAACCTGGACACAGCCAACCATCATTATGTATATCTATATACTAACCTGGACACAGCCAACCCATCATTTGTATATCTATATACCACCTGGACACAGCCAACCATCATTAGTATATCTATATCCCACCTGGACACAGCCAACCATCATTATGTATATCTATATACTAACCTGGACACAGCCAACCATCATTATGTATATCTATATACTAACCTGGTCACAGCCAACCATCATTATGTATATCTATATACCAACCTGGACACAGCCAACCATCATTATGTATATCTATATACTAACCTGGATACAGCAAACCATCATTATGTATATCTATATACTAACATGGACACAGCCAACCATCATTATGTATATCTATATACTAACCTGGTCACAGCCAACCATCATTATGTATATCTATATACCAACCTGGACACAGCCAACCATCATTATGTATATCTATATACCAACCTGGACACAGCCAACCATCATTATGTATATCTATATACCAACCTGGACACAGCCAACCATCATTATGTATATCTATATCCAACCTGACACAGCCAACCATCATTTGTATATCCTATATACTAACCTGGACACAGCCAACCATCATTATGTATATCTATATACTAACCGGTCACAGACACCATCATTATGTATATCTATATACCAACCTGGACACAGCCAACCATCATTATGTATATCTATATACTAACCTGGATACAGCAAACCATCATTATGTATATCTATATACTAACATGGACACAGCCAACCATCATTATGTATATCTATATACTAACCTGGTCACAGCCAACCATCATTATGTATATCTATATACCAACCTGGACACAGCCAACCATCATTATGTATATCTATATACCAACCTGGACACAGCCAACCATCATTATGTATATCTATATACCAACCTGGACACAGCCAACCATCATTATGTATATCTATATACTAACCTGGACACAGCCAACCATCATTATGTATATCTATATACTACCTGGACACAGCCAACCATCATTATGTATATCTATATACCAACCTGGACACAGCCAACCATCATTATGTATATCTATATACTAACCTGGACACAGCCAACCATCATTATGTATATCTATATACTAACCTGGACACAGCCAACCATCATTATGTATATCTATATACCAACCTGGGACACAGCAAACCATCATTATGTATATCTAATATACTAACCTGGACACAGCCAACCATCATTATGTATATCTATATACTAACCTGGACACAGCCAACCATCATTATGTATATCTATATACCAACCTGGACACAGCCAACCATCATTATGTATATCTATATACCAACCTGGACACAGCCAACCATCATTATGTATATCTATATACTAACCTGGTCACAGCCAACCATCATTATGTATATCTATATACGAACCTGGACACAGCCAACCATCATTATGTATATCTATAATAACTAACCTGGACACAGCCAACCATCATTATGTATATCTATATACTAACCTGGACACAGCCAACCATCATTATGTATATCTATATACTAACCTGGACACAGCTAACCATCATTATGTATATCTATATACCAACCTGGACACAGCCAACTATCATTATGTATATCTATATACTAACCTGGTCACAGCCAACCATCATTATGTATATCTATATACCAACCTGGACACAGCCAACCATCATTATGTATATCTATATACTAACATGGACACAGCCAACCATCATTATGTATATCTATATACTAACCTGGACACAGCCAACTATCATCATGTATATCTATATACCAACCTGGACAAAACCAACCATTATTATGTATATCTATATACTAACCTGGTCACAGCCAACCATCATTATGTATATCTATATACCAACCTGGACACAGCCAACCATCATTATGTATATCTATATACTAACCTGGTCACAAGCCACCATCATTATGTATATCTATATACCACCTGACACAGCCAACCATCATTATGTATATCTATATACTAACCTGGACACAGCCAACCATCATTATGTATATCTATATACCAACCTGGACACAGCCAACCATCATTATGTATATCTATATACCAACCTGGACACAGCCAACCATCATATGTATATCATATACCACCTGACACAGCCAACATCATTATGTATACTATAATACAACCTGGTCACAGCCAACCATCATTATGTATATCTATATACTAACCTGGACACAGCCAACCATCATTATGTATATCTATATACCAACCTGGACACAGCAAACCATCATTATGTATATCTATATACTAACCTGGACACAGCCAACCATCATTATGTATATCTATATACTAACCTGGACACAGCCAACCATCATTATTTATACCTATATACTAACCTGGACACAGCCAACCATCATTATGTATATCTATATACCAACCTGGACACAGCCAACCATCATTATGTATATCTATATACTAACCTGGACACAGCCAACCATCATTATGTATATCTATATACTACCTGGACACAGCCAACCATCATTATGTATATCTATATACCAACCTGGACACAGCCAACCATCATTATGTATATCTATATCCCAACCTGGACACAGCCAACCATCATTATGTATATCTATATACTAACCTGGACACAGCCAACCATCATTATGTATATCTATATACTAACCTGTCACAGCCAACCATCATTATGTATATCTATATACCAACCTGGACACAGCCAACCATCATTATGTATATCTATATACTAACCTGGATACAGCAAACCATCATTATGTATATCTATATACTAACATGGACACAGCCAACCATCATTATGTATATCTATAACTAACCTGGTCACAGCCAACCATCATTATGTATATCTATATACCAACCTGACACAGCCAACCATCATTATGTATATCTATATACCAACCTGGACACAGCCAACCATCATTATGTATATCTATATACCAACCTGGACACAGCCAACCATCATTATGTATATCTAATTCCACCAAACCTGGACACAGCCAACCATCATTATGTATATCTATATACTAACCTGGACACAGCCAACCATCATTATGTATATCTATATACTAACCTGGTCAACAGCCAACCATCATTATGTAATATCTATATACCAACCTGGACACAGCCAACCATCATTATGTATATCTATATTACTAACCTGGATACAGCAAAACCATCATTATGTAATATCTATATACTAACATGGCACAGCCAACCATCATTATGTATATCTATATACTAACCTGGACACAGCCAACCATCATTATGTATATCTATATACCACCTGGACACAGCCAACCATCATTATGTATATCTATATACCAACCTGGACACAGCCAACCATCATTATGTATATCTATATACCAACCTGGGACACAGCCAACCATCATTATGTATATCTAATGTCCAGGTTGGTATATAGATATACATAATGATGGTTGGCTGTGTCCAGGTTGGTATATAGATATACATAATGATGGTTGGCTGTGTCCAGGTTGGTATATAGATATGCATAATGATGGTTGGCTGTGACCAGGTTTGTATACAATGGATATATTATGTACAGATACACATACATTTGTAATGATGGTTTGTTCCTATGTCTATTCGTAGGTCATTTTTTAAGAGTGTCCTCTCCTGTATTATTGTTTTAATTATTTATATGTTTTGGGAGACTGTGGTTTGTTCATGTTGTGTCTCCTTGTGATAGTTGAAACTCTTCCTCATTTTGACTGTCTGACTGAAGCATAAAAAAATATAGTCAATTTATACATAACATTAAAAAAGTGTCATATGAGAAGAATACGATTTTTAAAATATATAGTTACTTAGATTAAAAAATATCAATTATAATTTCTTGTAACTTGGATGGCTATCAAATAAGAATCTTTCAAACCACTTCCATGTACTTACTTATTGGAAAACTGCAATATTTCATACCTCAATGAATAACTGTATCATTATGGTTTCATACCATCATGAATATATGAATGGACAGAAAACTTTGATTATGAATTTCAGTGCAGTAGTGTTTTCCTTTGTGAAGAGTACTGTAAAGGCTCCATCGGACAGCAATACATCTGATCAGGATGCAGAATCTGATGCCTTAATATCAAGTGTAAGGATCTCTATTGGAGGGGTTCAACTTGAAAATAAATCATGAAATCATGAAAAGAAAGATAAAAACAATATAATACATTTTAACTTGAAAGAACACAGCAAAAATATCCTCTAAAGTATGTTTCCTTTATATAGGGGTTTCCTTTATTTGATTGTACATCTGCCAAGAACTGTGAATCTCTTCATTTCAAAACAATTTAAACTGTAATAAAAACTGTTTTAAATTTAGTGTTAATTGAAACCAGGAATTTATATTAAGTCTCAAAAATGAAGGCTGGTTTTTTCTGTCCTTGCAGACATTTGGTAACCCCAATGATTCCTTATACTCTACAGCCAGTGGGCAGGAGGACTTGTTGTTTAACAGGCCGACGGTAGGTATATACTGCACAGCCAGTGGGCTGGAGGACTTGTTGTTTAACAGGCCGACAGTAGGTATATACTACATAGCCAGTGGGCAGGAGGACTTGTTGTTTAATAGGCCGATGGTAGGCATAATTTGTTGTTTAACAGGCCGACGGTAGGTATATACTACACAGTCAGTGGGCAGGAGGACTTGTTGTTTAACAGGCCGACGGTAGGTATAATTTGTTGTTTAACAGGCCGACGGTAGGTATATACTATATATCCAGCAGGCAGGAGGACTTGTTGTTTAACAGGCCGACAGTAGGTATATACTACACAGTCAGTGGGCAGGAGGACTTGTTGTTTAACAGGCCAACGGTAGGTATATACTACATAGCCAGCAGGCAGGAGGACTTGTTGTTTAACAGGCCGACGGTAGGTATATACTACATAGCCAGTGGGCAGGAGGACTTGTTGTTTAACAGGCCTACGGTAGGTGTGTACTACATAGCCAGCAGGCAGGAGGACTTGTTGTTTAACAGGCCTACGGTAGGTGTATACTACATAGCCAGTGGGCAGGAGGACTTGTTGTTTAACAGGCCGACGGTAGGTATATACTACACAGCCAGTGGGCAGGAGGACTTGTTGTTTAACAGGCCGATGGTAGGCATAATTTGTTGTTTAACAGGCCAACGGTAGGTATATACTACATAGCCAGCAGGCAGGAGGACTTGTTGTTTAACAGGCCGATGGTAGGTATATACTACACAGTCTGTGGGCAGGAGGACTTGTTGTTTAACAGGCCAACGGTAGGTATATACTACATAGCCAGCAGGCAGGAGGACTTGTTGTTTAACAGGCCGACCGTAGGTATATACTACACAGCCAGTGGGCAGGAGGACTTGTTGTTTAACAGGCCTACGGTAGGTGTATACTACATAGCCAGTGGGCAGGAGGACTTGTTGTTTAATAGACCGATGGTAGGCATAATTTGTTGTTTAACAGGCCGACGGTAGGTATATACTACACAGCCAGTGGGCAGGAGGACTTATTGTTTAATAGGCCGATGGTAGGCATAATTTGTTGTTTAACAGGCCAACGGCAGGTGTATACTACACAGCCAGTGGGCAGGAGGACTTGTTGTTTAATAGGCCGATGGTAGGCATAATTTGTTGTTTAACAGGCCGACGGTAGGTATATACTACATAGCCAGTGGGCAGGAGGACTTGTTGTTTAATAGGCCGATGGTAGGCATAATTTGTTGTTTAACAGGCCGACGGTAGGTATATACTACGCAGCCAGTGGGCAGGAGGACTTGTTGTTTAACAGGCCGATGGTAGGTATAATTTGTTGTTTTACAGGCCGACGGTAGGTATATACTACATAGCCAGCTGGCAGGAGGACTTGTTGTTTAATAGGCCGACGGTAGGTATATACTACACAGTCAGTGGGCAGGAGGACTTGTTGTTTAACAGGCCAACGGTAGGTATATACTACATAGCCAGCAGGCAATAGGACTTGTTGTTTAACAGGCCAACGGTAGGTATATACTATATAGCCAGCAGGCAGGAGGACTTGTTGTTTAACAGGCCGACAGTAGGTATATACTACATAGCCAGCAGGCAGGAGGACTTGTTGTTTAACAGGCCAACGGTAGGAATATACTACACAGCCAGTGGGCAGGAGGACTTGTTGTTTAACAGGCCAACGGTAGGTATATACTATATAGCCAGCAGGCAGGAGGACTTGTTGTTTAACAGGCCGACAGTAGGTATATACTACACAATCAGTGGGCAGGAGGATTTGTTGTTTAACAGGCCAACGGTAGGTATATACTACATAGCCAGCAGGCAATAGGACTTGTTGTTTAACAGGCCAACGGTAGGAATATACTACATAGCCAGCAGGCAGGAGGACTTGTTGTTTAACAGGCCAACGGTAGGTATATACTACACAGTCAGTGGGCAGGAGGACTTGTTGTTTAACAGGCCGACGATAGGTATATACTACATAGCCAGTGGGCAGGAGAACTTGTTGTTTAACAGGCCTACGGTAGGTATATACTACACAGCCAGTGGGCAGGAGGACTTGTTGTTTAAAAGGCCTACGGTAGGTGTATACTACACAGTCAGTGGGCAGGAGGACTTGTTGTTTAACAGGCCGACGGTAGGTATATACTACATAGCCAGTGGGCAGGAGAACTTGTTGTTTAACAGGCCTACGGTAGGTATATACTACACAGCCAGTGGGCAGGAGGACTTGTTGTTTAACAGGCCGATGGTAGGCATAATTTGTTGTTTAACAGGCCAACGGTAGGTATATACTATATAGCCAGCAGGCAGGATTTACAACATTTTGTGATCCTGAGGGTAGCAGTTTCTTTTCATGTATCCATATATCTGATTACAGCACCTTTAGGTAAATGTGAAACATTGCACAAATAGCCTGTAAGTAGTTTGACACTGAATAGACTCACTCACTGTTACAAATTGCTGTCTCTTATATTAAAGTTGTTAGTTTTTCCTTTGAATGATATACAAAGTATTCCTTTACTAGACCTTTTCACATTAGATTAAGGAAATGAAATGCTGTCCAACCTGCTGATACATGTAATGGTACTCTATCCCTCTGGCTTATAATGGCTATCATTGTTATCAGTATGTAAATGGGTGGCCGGCTGATGTAGTGGTTAAGCCGTTCGCCTTACACCAAGCTGGTGGGGATTCGATCCCCGGCACGAACGTGAAAAGGTTAGGGGTCACCTGCCCGATCATGTGGTTTTTTTCCCGGACACTCCGGTTTCCTCCCACACTAAGACCCCTCGCACATCCGGGCAATCGAGAGTGATTTACATAAGTTGTATAACTAGTTTCTCAATTGATGTAAAAGAAATAAAGCTTATAAGTATAAAAAAAATGAAATTTTTGATTAAAGAATTGAGATGTATTATGGTATGTTGATGATGTTTCAGAAGTCTATAAATGGAATACGAGGGGAATCCCCAGATGATACCCCCTTAGATCGGCTGTCACCAAGCATGAAGAGATTTGTGTAAGTACAGAGCAGATGGGTGACTATCACCTAGCATGAAGAGATTTGTGTAAGTACAGAGCGAGTGGGTGAGAATTAGTATGTTTGTCCGCATTAAAACACCATTAAATGATTAATTATACCTCCCGCAACAAAGTGAAGGAGGAATATATTGGAATCTGGTTGTCCATCTGTCGGTCGGTCCGTCCGTCTGTGTGTAGACACAACTTTTTCCAGCGAACTCCTCCTAATATATAAACTACTTGACAGATTTTGATAAAATTTGGTAGACAGAACCCTGAAATAAATAAAGGGGCGTTTAGTAAACTATATAGGGTTCTGTAATGTCTCCTATTAATGGAGTTATTACTTAATTTGTGCAGCAGGGGTATTAGTCATGCTCTCGTGCGTCAGTTCTAGTTTAAATTTACAATTAAAAGTAAAAGTGTATATTTTCGTTTAGCACATAATTTTGCAATTTATAAGCACAGACCTTTCACTGCGGACAGTGGTGTTATTTTTGTGATAGTAATGAAGACTTGTAGCTACACAATTCATTCATTTACAAAATATTACATGCAGGAGAACAACTGACCAAGCAAACTTCACACTTAATCAGCAGATATATCTCCCTCATTTTCCACACTTACGGTATATAGACATGCCTGTTATTCAATCTTTTTGACTGTGTACGATCAATCTGTAAATAAAATTTTTGAAATAAAAATTATTGATTTAACAGATTATCAAATGGTGGGCTATTCAAATCACCTTTTGTCCACGGGTCCGTTGTCCGTCTGTAAACAATGCTTGTGTCCGCTATTTCTTGAGAAGATATTTCTCAAATTTCATATGTAGGTTCTTCTAGGGCCCTAGGAGTGTCGTACTAATTTTCAGACTGATCAGAAAACAACATGGCCACCAGGCAGCCATCTTGGATTTTGGTAGTTGATGTTTGTTTCGCTATTTATCAGAAAGTACTGAAGGGATCTGTCTCAAATTTTATGTGTAGTATGTTTGAAAAAGTTTGAAAAGCAGAGAAAAGATCCCTCTTTCCATTGTCAGACATAGATCATTCTTTGGTAGGTTCCAAGTTCCCTCCTGGATCTCTTTTATCCTTCCATATAGCAATTGCAAAAAAAAAAAAAAAAAAAAAAGATATTGATAAAATTTAAATAATTAAGGACCTTGAATTGGTATAAATTGTATGCAACTTTTTATTTTAAATAAATTTAAGTAAGTTTTTCTTTCATGATACTCAATATTAAAGTACTTGAGTCATCATGATACATATAAAAGATAAATTGTAATACTAAATTTAAATTAAAAGAATACTAGTCTTTAGTAATAGAGTAAGTAATGATAATAGAAGAAATTGTTAGGTAATGCATACTGAGAATTATTTGCTTTACTGATAATTTATGATTAATATATTTAATATAGAAAGTTAGTAAAAAGTGAGATTCTGGTATATATTATGAAACATGAATAGAAGGAGCTGAAAATTGATAATTTTAGAAACAAGAGGCCCATGGGCCTTAACGGTCACCTGAGTTAGAATATATAATTAAACAAATAATGAAACAAATTAAAGGCATATAAACACTATATGCTGGGCCTTGAAGTTGGTCAGTGATTTATAAATTTGACTTTTTAGACTATGAAGAGTTTTTGCTTCCATCAAACCTGTGAATTTAGAGGTATTTTTTGAAATTTAATCATTTTGACCCTGTTTGGTCCTGCCCCTCTGGTCCCCCAGGGGGTCATTGAGGACGGATATGGATGTTAAAATGCTATATCTTCGGCTAATAATTCTAATCAAGTATGACTCATTTCCTACGAAAATTGGGCAAATAATGTTCACAAATATGTTTTTCCTATATAAACTAAAGTAAACTTGACCCCTCCCCAGGGGGTAACGTGAGACCCCAAGGTCATATAATTCACATTTTTATAAAACATCTTAAGACCTTTCCATCTATAATTATTTTATTCTACTATATCCAGAATTTTAGAAGATTTTTGAAGTTTTAGCCTATTTGACCCTTTTTTTGCCCCCAGGGGGTCGGCCAGGACCAATGTGGATATGATATTTAAATGCTATCTCAGGCTAATAATTCTAACCAAGTTTGACTCGTTTCCAATGAAAATTGAGCAAAACATGCTCATAAATGTGTTTTTCCTATATAAACTATAGTAAACTTGACCCCTCCCCAAGGGGAAACAGGAGACCCCAGGGTCATATAATTGACAATTTTTATAAACAAACTTTAAGACCTTTTCATCTATAAAGTGTATTTGTTTATAACATTTGCCAGAATTTTAAAAGAATATTTTCGAAATTTTAGGCCTATTTGACCTTTTTTGCCCCGCCCCACTGCCCCAGGGGGTCGGCCTGGACCAATATGGATATGATATTAAAATGCTATGTCAGGCTAATAATTCTAACCAAGTTTGACTTCATTTCCAATGAAAATTGAGCAAAACATGCTCATAAATGTTTTTTCCCTATATAAACTATAGTAAACTTGACCCCCTCCCAGGGGAAACGTGAGACCCCAGGGTCATATAATTCACAATTTTTGTAAAGGACCTTAAGACCTTTCTATTATTAAAAGTATTTGATTCTACCATTTCCGAACTTCAGAAGAAGATTTTTGAAGTTTTAAGCCTATTTGACCCCTTTTGACCCCCCCTAAGGCCCCTGGGGGTCAGTCATAGAAAATTTGTTAATAGGATTAAATGGCCATCTCATACTGATAATTCTGACAACATTTGACTCATTTCCTATTACAAATGACCAAATAATGCGCAAAAATGTGTTTTCCCAATATAAACTATAGTAAACTTAACCCCCTCCCCAGGGGGAAACTAGAGACCCAGGGTCATATAATTCACAATTTTTGTAAGAAAGAAGCTAGATATATTATATTATAGAGATATATTGATATAATACTACTGTAGTAGAAATTTTATGTTCCTTTTACCCTTGCCCTCCCACAGCCCCCGGGGGTGTGGACCATATATAACAATTTTGATTGCCTTATGCCTTAGAAGGTTTATGCCAAAATTTCATTGAAATTGCTTCAGCAGTTTTGGAGAGAAGTCGAAAATGTAAATTGTTTACGGACATACGACGCACGACGCACGACGCACGACGCACGACGGACGACGGACGACGACGGACAAAAGGCGATTAGAATAGGTCACTTGAGACTTCGTCTCAGGTGACCTAATAAAACCTGTTAATGTCTTGTTACAGAGGAATTTTGCTGTCGGTGATATCTGGGTTACTGTAATGGACAAATCTTTACTCCACACTTTACGTTCAAAGCAACAGTCAACTTTACCCATCAGCTAGTAAAAACGGTATGAATTTTGTAAACATGTCAATCTTATCTTATGTTTGTTTCTCTGAAATTTGGATAATGTTTTTGAATCTGTTTTGTCATAATTCGTTTGGATGTAATTTTCATAGAAAAAGTTGTTTTACACATGCTTGTCAGGCAAAATATAGCCTCTTTCATCATGAATGTTATAGAACACTTTGAAAACTTTATCGTTAAGATTTCACATTTTTCTTCACTGATTTGTTGTAGGTCTGGACTATGTCTTTGCATGTTTCTGTGGCATTTTCTCTCGAGGTACTGTATATTTCTGTATATACGCTCTGATCAGGAAAACAGCCGCGTTGACGCGTAATTGTCCCAGGGATAATCTCTGGAATCATGTGGGCTGCGGCCACTTCCTCGTGGTTTGTGGCCAACAAGATCCTCTCCGAACCTGTGGCCTTCCCCATCATCACAACACTGCCCTCTGTGGTGCCTCAACTCTTGGCATATTTGTCTTCAAGGAAATCAGAGTAAGTAAACAGGATATTCTAAACTACAGATGTGTACAAGGTGCATGACATGGATTTAAAAGAAAAATGCTTGAAGCCTGAAGATCGATAGTGATATATTGTATACCATTGTAGTCTTAGTCTGCCAATTTGCAAGAAACTAGGTTTGATCCTTTGTAAAATTGCCTATCATGAATCATCACAAGCTTTCTTAAATACTTTTGTGAGTTTTTCTTCTTCCATTGATATGTAGATTCTTCAATTTACTGCTCTTTTACTTTAGTTGAGATGTGTATCTTTGATCTTTGAATGAATTCCAACGAGAATCAGACTTTAAAAATGGAATAGTTGCAAATGGTTATTGATGTAAAGCCATACTTTATGATAAATAATAATGTAATTTTATATTTTCAGGGGAAACGAAATATTTGATATTACTTCTTGGTTTTGTATGGCGGGTCTGGAGCAGTTTTAGCTGGACTCTCAAAACATGGCAAACGGTCATCACTAGCAGGAGATCTGGTACTTAAGGACAACATTGCAAATCATAGACAAATACATTTGTTGTTTCTGACAGGAATTTTTCTATACATCAGACGGCATGACTAGTCAATGTATATGTATCAAAATATGCCAAAGCACTCTGACTAAAATCACAGAGATATCAAGTTTACATAACAAAGTGCACGTGAACTACTAATGAAATGACTATGAAAGCAGATAGTGTAGTCTGTGCTTCTTATTGTGACAAATACTTACAATTATCATTTTACCACTGTCTGCAAAAAGAAATTGTATTTGAGAATTATATATTTATAACCCCCCCATCTCCCACCCCACCCCGCAACAAAGTAAGAGGGGATAGAGGTATACTGGAACCAGACTGTTGTCTTCTGTCTGTCTCAGACTAAACTTTGTCTATCCAAATCCTCCTAAACTAACTTGTTTGATAATTGTTCAGAACCCTGACATAAAGGGAAGTTGAGTAAATTTATATAGGGTTCTGCAATGTACGTCCCCTATTAATGGAGTGATACTAAATTTGTGCGGCGGGGTATCAGTCATATTAGTCGTCCAATCTGGCGACAGTTCTACTTTTTTCTGTTAATATGAGAATCTCATAAGTAGACTCCACACAAACATGAGACATCTCATAATGTTTCTGTGATATAGACACTGCACAGGTAAAGTAATGTCACCA
>SAYR01075030.1:136888-155627 GCA_004382745.1 Argopecten irradians irradians | reverse complement strand
TGAAATGTTCTTAAAGGGCCACTACTTTCCGTAACGGCTTTTTAATTTTTAAAAA
Organism: Argopecten irradians irradians; assembly: GCA_004382745.1. Classification (NCBI taxonomy): domain Eukaryota; kingdom Metazoa; phylum Mollusca; class Bivalvia; order Pectinida; family Pectinidae; genus Argopecten; species Argopecten irradians. The sequence goes on along the minus strand of SAYR01075030.1, from coordinate 155,572 downwards.
TAGGAATGTAAAACGAAGATCAATAATTTTGTAGAGTCGCAGAAGTTATTTAACTATACGTTTACTAGCACACTTATCATCACTTCAGACTTGTTGAATTAGGAAATAAATAAAATGTTAATTTTCATAACGCGGGTCGTTTTTATGTTCCGCCGTCGTCCTAATGCCGCGCGTAAGTTGACTATCACTGCATATTTAGAAAGGAAAAAGGGTCCTCCTGCACATTTTTCGTTTCTTCATTCTAAAAAATTTTCCCTGCGCGGCGCATTCCTAAAACGTTCAAGCACATAATGTTCAAACTTTTAATAGTAGAAATTCAATAAACATGAACTACACTGATAATGTCATTAAGGATTCTACGTACTACATTTGTATTTAAAAATTTGTCTCTTAAAAGATTACTTTTGTTTATATGGTCTTTAGCAAGACAATTATTCATTATTATTTTGAGTTACAAAACAATGTGCCGATGGTGTGAAGCCGCGGTATGTTCAGATCGAGCAGGGTTGAACAACGATATAACGACACAATTATCACAACTATCATTCTAAATGCAGGTTACTTTTAAATCGAAAAAATCACCATGGTAAGAACGCTTTGTAATCAATCAAAATTACATTGTAAAACTCATCTCAGCCATTCCTAAATCATATTTTTCCCGGGGGTCACCCTCAGACCCCTAAAACACCAAAATCTTGCGCCTTCGGCGCTCACACGCTAATTTGGCCAATTTGCGTATTCGTTAATTTCTTTTAGCGACCCCACTGTCTATAAATGTGTACAAGGATTAAATTTAATGATATATAAGAAAAATGTACATAAAGCCTATATGGTTGGGAGTTGAATTAATCTCCTTCTGTAGGTTGCGGTGGCGGGGGGGGGTAGTGACAAAATATTGAAGACCTTTGCCCCCCATTAACGTTTCATCTTCCTGACGCCACTGTTTTGCATATACAGCATAATGACATATAATAATGTAGAAAGCAATGTCATTTACAACGGCTAACAAACCAAAACAAATCTGACGCCGACGCCAAGGCGATTCCACAAAACAAGGAATGTGTACCTAAATACTCTATGGTGTTTTACCAAATTCTGTAAAACATTGCTGCACACAACTACGTTATGGTACATGTATATATTTAAATAAAAACATATATTTGTGCCTTTCTGCGTTAATTAAGTCATTATGTGCCTGATATATAAAGAATAACACAGTGCTGGGATTTTAAGCACAGGTATTCGTCACATCTCCTCTGTATTCGCCAATGTTTATCCTACTCCTACTTGAAAGTATCGCACCTCATGTTTCGAAATTTGTTACAAACGCTCAGCCGAAAAAGTTCAAAGAATATTATAAAAATTAACATTGAAGCTAGTCCGAACTGTCTTTATAGGTCCCAGCCCTTCCGGCCCGAAGCACTTCGAAGTAACACATACATGGAAAATTAAGAAAAACACAATCTTCAAAATTCAATCCTACACACTGACAGCTTCAGTTTTGCGGGCCGCCATTTTTTTATCCACTGTAAAAAATCTCATCAGCGCGAATGCGATGATTGAAGTCAGCTCATTATATAGATCAAGCGAACGTGATCTTCAATTCCGGCAGAAGCTCAGTGCTGTTGCTCTTTATTTGGAAGCGTTCAAGTGATAAACTAACGTCCAATAAATCACTGACCAAAAACGGCATTTCTGTACGGAAATAAAAGTTTCTTCTCTTATTTGGCTTTCCTTCTCAAATGGGGATTTTGGGACAAGGATAGAGTGTGAATATATATGGATAAAAATAAACAAAAAAATAGGCTCCGTTATTTCCATCAATTGAACTTTTTAACATTGCATAATTTATGCTTACTGAAGCCTTCAGTCATATTACCAAACTTGATATCGTCTATAGACGTCACAGTGTCAGATTGGTTCCCAGTCGTAAGTAAGCCCAACACAGGGATCTGATAATTAGTTACAGTTTATAGAAATACAGGTTACAAGAGTCGTTGTTGTTAAATACAGAATATATTCCACAGGGTGAGTTACTTGTTAAAAGTTACGAGCTTGAACTCGAGTATGGAAAACATTGTATGACCTGTGTCTACCACAATACGTTTTAAAGGTCTAAATCTTACATTTGTTTTATACATGTACGTCATGTAGAGTATGATTCCAGCCGATTTATTATATAAATCTATTCAACGACTGAAAATGGTTATACATGTCTATAAACTAATTAATTTGCAGATGCTTTTGACCTCCAACATTCGGACGAGGACAACTGTACAATTTTAAAAGTGAACGAATCCATGTACAGGTTGATGTTAAGAAACAAACAATATATTGTGTCCATTTAATACTAGATTATCGTACATGTATTTCACCACTTTATGAAGACGGACCATGTTACAACTCATTTAAATATTGCTAATGTAAGTATTTTCATATGTACAGATCAGCATACATACACTGATTATACATGTAACAAAAAAGTGAAAAAGTAGCCAAAACAAATCGATTTATTGTGATAATCAATCAACTATCATTTTTAAAATAATGACATACATTTGTGTATCAGTCAGCGTATATACATGTTTTTTTTATTAAAGTCAACAATAAATCCATGGAAAATATCCCGTTTGACATAAAACCCCAAAACATGTACCTTTTCGAAACACCTTTTAATTTAAAAAAATTGGGAATATAAAACGATACTGATAATTTTGTAGAGTTGCAAATGTTATTAATACTACATTTATCATCATCTTCTGAACAATTTAAATAAAATGTTCACCTTCATAACGTTAACGCGGGTCGTCTTATGCTTTCAGCCTCGTTCTAATCATCGTGCGCTAGTTGACTATCACTGCGTCAGACGAAAAAACAGCTCAATGAATCTTTTCTTCACATGTAGTTTTAAAGAAACATTTTTTTTAATGGCAGTGTTTATTGGTCTTTGGTCCAATCAATGACAGTCGCGCGATGTCTTTCACCTTTGAGTTCGAAACCTATGTGGAGTGGGGCAGTTGTCAGGATTTTGAAACATATCGATGGTTTTCTCCCAATACTCTGGCTTTATTTTTTCTCTCGATAAGACTCGTCCTTACATAGCCCTGTCTGATCTTATCCTTGATCACCAGACGAGCGTGACATTATTTTAAGGACAATTAATAATATGGTTAACTAATCAATGTCATATTTTAGATAGAGCCATTTAAGCATCACATTGAAACACAGTCAACCGGTATTCTTCTTAAAAACTTTGGTATCGTTTTACCACCAGTATGTCGTCTCTCCGTTCAGTTACACAATAATATTTGACTACTTTTTCCCGTAATGGAAGCACGTGTCTTTGTTTTTGAATTGCCGTCAACTGGAATATAAAGTAGAAATTGTCTATTAGATGAAGTACATATACACATGCATTGTGTATATATTTTAATATTACTCTTTACTCTGTGATCTAATTATTTAAAATGTTAACATCGACTTCTAAGCATACTTATAACACGTCGTTTACTTCATACTTACAAATTGAAAATAATCAATAATCTGTATGCATCAATTAAAAAGCACATTAAACGTTTTGTAAGATACATGTTTATATGTCTCCATTGTATTATCCATTAATTAAAACTGTAGATTTTCCTTACCTCATGTTGCCGCCGTGCCCTCTATAATCAATTGACTCGAAGGTAGTCGATGGTTCAATGTTCAATGTACACGTCACGGTTTGATAATATATCAAATAGACAAACCGTGTGCACGGATTAGTAAACCGTGCGGACGGATTGACAATCCGTGCGAACTGATTGACAAACCGTGCGGACGGATTGTCAAACCGTGTGCACGGATTGGTAAACAGTGCGGACGGATTGTCAAACCGTGTGCACGGATTAGTAAACCGTGCGGACGGATTGACAAACCGTGTGCACGGATTGACAAACCGTGTGCACGGATTCACAAACCGTGTGAACGGATTGGTAAACCGTGCGGACGGATTGTCAAACCGTGTGCACGGATTAGTAATCCGTGCGAACGGATTGACGAACCGTGTGCACGGATTGGTAAACCGTGTGCACGGATTTACAAACCGTGTGCACGGATTAGTAAACCGTGCGAACGGAGACAAACCATGTGCCCACGGATTAAATAATTTATTTCCATGTCCATTCGCGGGCTCCGTAAAACATTCATTGTAATAAAGACAAAAAATTAATAGGAAATACAAAATAATTGTCAATTTACGGGAGCCCGCGAAGGGACATGGAAATATATTTATTTAATCGTCACACGGTTTGTTCAATCGTTCTGCACGGAATTATAACGTGCACACGGATTTACTAATCTGCACACGGATATTGTTCTATCCGTCCGCGACGGTTTGTCAATCCGTTTACGCACGAATTACTAATCCGTGCACACTGTTTGCCAATCCAATAAAGAGCAACATGCACTTGAAGCTTCTGCCGGAATGAAGATACGTTCGCTTTGTTATATAATCGAAGCCTGACTTCAATCATCGCAATTCGCGCTGATGAGATTTTTTAACAGTGGATAAAAAAATGGCGGCCGCAAACTGAAGCTGTCAGTGTGTAGGATTTGAATTTTTGAAGATTGTGTTTTTTCTTTAATTTTCATGTATGTGTTACCTTCGAAGTGCTTCGGGGCACGAAGGGCTGGACCTTAAAGAACAGTTCGGACTAGCTTCAATGTTATTTTTAATAATATTCTTTGAACTTTTTCGGCTGAGCGTTGTAACAAATTTCAGAAACATGAGGTGCGATACTTTCAAGTAGGAAGTGGATAACATTGGCGAATACAGAGGGAATGTTACGAATACTGTGCTTAAAATCCCAAGCACTGTGTTAATTCTTTATATTACAGGCACATATGACTTAATTAACGCAGAAAAGGACAAAATATATGTTTTTATTTAAAATATAAACATGTACCATACACGTAGTTGTGTGCAAGCAAGTTTTACAGAATTTGTGTAAAACACCTAGAGTATTTAGGTACACATTTCCTTGTTTTGTGGAATCGCCTTTGGCGTCGGCGTCAGATTTGGTTTTGGTTTGTTAGCCGTTGTAAATGACATTGCTTTCTACATTATTATATGGTCATTATTGCTGTATATGCAAACATTTAAAGGGAGAAAATGTAAGATTTTGAGAATTTCAAGGAACCTCATTTTACCTGCATGGTTCAGCGCAAAAAAAGGATTGCCAGTGAGGGGGGTCATCCTCGATACTCCATGGGTTGCTATTCACTGACGATATATTCACGGTTCGATATAAAAAACAGTCATATTAACCACTGGGTTTTTCGAGGATGAGTAAAGATTAATAAGTTATCTTGTAGAAATTATGATGTGCTTTTGTTAAAGATAGGAATATTGACTGAAATAATGGGAAACATGAAACTCAGTGCTTGTATTTCGTCAATCTAAATATGGAGTGATTCTTCGGCAGCCTCCTATCTATACCACACACACTACAAGCGATTTTCTCTTGTACACGATTGTGAACCACAGTAGGGAACAACAACAAAATGAAAAAAAAGGACCTTCGAAATGGCCCCCTAGTTTGTATACGAGCCCAGGATAAAATTTAACCGGCCGTGATTGGCTGGCTAATTATGAATTTCAAAAGTAAAAATGTTTTCTGACAGGCAATTATTCCTAGATAACCATGATATGAATTTGAAATTCATATTGAGATTTAAGTTCAAAATATCAATTTTGATAATGAATAGGTAAAATATTAGAATTTCAGGAGTTTTTTAGCGTCATAATGCGCCTTAATTCCAATATAGCTAACCCTGGTTGGAGTTTGAGCAGAAGGACCCATTTTTGTTCTATCCAGTGTTATATTGAGAACCTAGACTTTTAATTATGACTCAATAGACTAACAATAATTCCTCTGTTTTGGTACAGTACAGGTTGGTTGTTTTCATATAAAGGACGTATCCTTGACCACAGGACTTGAATGGTCCATATGTATCTTAACTCGTATATTGGACAATCACCACTGTCCTCCAAAAGTTTTTGTTACAAAATGGATTTTTGTAAAAACTATTTATACAGAATCTAGACATTGTAACAGACCTTTTGGATGGCATGCATATATATATATAAGGATCTGTCAATGTAAATAGAGATAATCATAGCCGCTTTGTAATGATATACAGTTGTTATCATACATAGGGAAGAAAGTTTTGAACCTCGCGATCCAAAGGTAGTTGTGTAATATGTACAGACATACATGAACCAGACATATAAACAACATCTCTTTAACTAATTTCTTAGGCGTTCTATATTGAATGCATGCGTTTAGGAAATGATAATGATAGCATACGGCAACTTTAGAGAGAATTTACTAGGTATTGATATTACATTAATTGCATATCTTGAATTAATGACAACATAAACGAGTAGGCGCTCCAATTCGGTAGTCCAGGAACACGAGTAATGTCCCGACAAGACAGGTAGACCCGAGTTACTAAGAACACTATATACCAAACTATAGAGTATGATTTTTAGCATTTTTTATATTCTGCCTCATAAAAACATCCTAAATGGAATATAATAGAAGCGGCACTCTGGTGATATACAATGGTTATATTTAGTATACTATATCTCATGTTCCCTGTCGAATCAGGCGTCGCTGGCATGCTGCCCACCTAATTTATATAAATTGCCAGTTCGAAACTTGAAAGATATATATAGAGAAAAGAGAATTAGGAATATATAAGAATATATAAATCGAAAGGTACACAGTTTTCCCCGACTGTCACGTCACTTCTAAGGACGTTGTTCCATTATTTAAAAACGATGTCTTATATTCACTTGTATTCCGTGAAAGACAGGTCCCTTCCATTGGTTCAGGAACTAAGATCATCATTATTTACTTGACATTATCTGCACTGTACTAACAGGTTTATTAAGCCCGTTGTGTCACGTGGATAATATCATATAGGGGTATTTTAAGCTTGCCAGAAACTCTTGGCGTTGCTAAAAGGACTTAAATGATTTTATCCCAATGACCAATTGACATATTCCACATCAAAACTTGAAGTTATGATTTTAATCAAGCTGATTCTATGGGATTATTATTTGACGAATATATCGCCATTGTCCAAATTGGCATACATGTACATCCGTCATCCATAAACTGTAACAGAAAAAAATACATTATTTTGCCACAAAACTTCAGACAATACACTGTAATACACATTTTATCATTATTGTATCCCAAATCTGGATTTAATTTATTAAAGCCCATTATCTTTCATAATTTATATATATTAACAATATTTATAAAGAACGTTTCGTTATAAACTCGAAAGAAAAACGTGACAATTTGTACACCTGGTTATGTTTTTCACATCATTTTGATTTACATTAACACCGAAGTAAGAAGTAGAATGCAGCTATTCTCCCTAACAAAATATACAAAGAATTTACCAAAAAGTTTATATAATGAGAAAAGTAGGCATGTCTTTACCTTCTATGACCGTGTAATCCTTAATACCAAGGTCCGTGTTTAACCCTTAGAATTGAATGAACCCTTGTCCAGTGAAGATAGTTATCCCAGTGCATAGAGTCTAAGTCTAATTATAGGCGGATTGGTAAAACCAGTGCGGACGGATGTTCAAACCGTGTGCACGGATTGTGTAAACCGTGAGGACGGATTGTCAAATCGTGTGCACGATTTAGTAAACCTGCGACGGTTATTGACAAACCGTTTGTGCACGGATTGACCAAAACCGGTGCACGGAATTGAACAACCGTGTGCACGGATTGGTAAACCGTGTGCACGGATTACTAATCCGTGCGAACGGATTGACAAACCGTGCGGACGGATTGGCAAACCGTGTGCACGGGTTGGTAAACCGTGTGCACGGATTAGTAAACCGTGTGCACGGATTGACAAACCGTGCGGACGGATTGGCAAACCGTGTGCACGGACGGATTAGTAATCCGTGCGAACGGATTGACAAACCGTGCGGACGGATAGACAAACCGTGTGCACGGATTAGTAAACCGTGTGCACGATTAGTAATCCGTGCGAACGGATTGACAAACCGTGTGCACGGATTAATAAATATATTTGCATGTCCCTTCGCGGGCTCCGTAGTTTAATGATTTAGTCCCTTTAAGAACTGCTGACACTAACATAATATGCATGAAGACTTAGATATCTTATACGGATTAACCAATTCAAATAATACTACTTTAAATAAATTAAATAAAAATTGTGTAGTTAAAGCTTTTGTATGTTTAAAGCTTATACAGTATGTATGTTCAGAATCATCCACAGGACCTAATATACGATTGCACATGTTCCAAAATTTGCCTCAAAGACAATTTTTCATCACCAAAAGCAGCAAATTTCCAGAGTTTTCTCATTAATTTCGCTAATTAACTTTGTAAGGGCAGCTTACTAATTTGGACATTCTTAGAAATAATGACAAGCATTTTCACAATGGCTTCCACAGTTTGTACAACGAGAATTTTCGACTATATTTGAACGGAAAAGATCGTTATTTAGAGACTACATCTGTACCCCAATCTGGTATGAAAAATATTTAATTTTTTGTCACCATAAATTGGTCGATGAGAGACTATTTGCTGGGAATGAGCAATCTTAAAAAGAGAAATGGGTAATGACTTAATACCATTATCTAAATCATTCCAGTTTCTTAAAGTAGAAGGTACGAAAGACTTGAGAGTGGAGCGGAGAGTCGATAGTTTGGAATGCAAAAGTCTTTATTGTTTCTTAGAGTATATTGAATATTTTCACCAACTGTGGGAGGTAATAGATTCGAAAGAAAATTAGGAGTATCGTGAGTTTTCATCGTATGTAATAATTTAAGTTTTTTTCTTGCTCTCCTATCACTTAGTAATTCTAAACATGATTCGCTATAAAGAGATTCATTTTTTTATATTCTAGCTACTTTCATTAGACAAGCATATTCTAAAATAGGTAGTATTTATAAATGACTTCAAAATATTTAAATGGGTATCACGCTTTAGCATATATTTAAGTTTACGCAATACATTTATTTTCTTCATAACATATTTATAGATTTCATTGAAATGGTCAGACCAATTGGCATTTGAACTAAGAGTTACCCCAAGGTGTCTATGAAATTGACTAAAATTTAGAAAGTTACCATCAAAAATCAAATATAAGTCTGCATCAATGTCATTCAAATTTAAAATGAAGAGCACTTCAGTCTTATTGAGATTAAAAGATACGAGCCATCTTTTCCCCCACCTATTTATATTTTCTAAATCGCTGTTAAGAGTATATTCAATATCTCTGCGTGATGATGAGGATTTTGATAAAGCTGTATCGTCCGCAAAAAGACGAGTAGAAGTTTCAAGCTCATCAGCAATATCGTTTATGAATATAACAAAAAAAAGGGGACCAAGTATTGATCCTTGAGGGACTCCAGTCATAATCCTACCAATATCTGATAATGAATTATTAATAAATACTTTTTGTTGTCGATTACTAAGATAATTTTCTAACCATAACAAGAAATTTCCTGAAATACCACATGATTGTAATTTTATAAGAAGACTTTTGTGCCATATCCGGTCAAGAGCTTTTGAGATATATCAAAAAACCATACACGTGTTTGTTTCTTTCTTCCAGATTTATACAAATATTATGAAAAAATTCTATCAATTAAAATACTGTTCAATGTCCTTGCAAAAAGCCGATTGGAACTGAAAAAATAACGAATTTTCAAGGAAATAATTATAAATACCTTTCAAATACTTTTCCAACAGTTGAAAGAAGAGATATAGGTCGATAGATAGAAATAGAGAGATGATCTCCCTTTTTAAAAAGTGGCATTACTTTAGCAAGTTTCCACATATCTCGGAAAACACAAGACGATAAGGATAGATTAAAGATAATTTATAAAGGTTTACAAACAGTGTCAGCAGTGCTTAAAGTTACTAAATCATTAGATTTATATAGATTTCTTTGGGTTTTTGACTTCCTATAAACGTTCTTATACCTGAAATTAGAAAGTTTTCAAAATTAAAACATTTAATTTGAACTATTGGCAATGTTTATCAACGTAAAAATATCGCCAAACACAACAAGAAATTGTATCCGTCGGTATTGACTGTTTACAACGGAAAGAACCGAGTGCATCTTTGAGTTCGAAATAGGGGTTGCTGAAAATCTCATCCGGCTAGTGGATATAGATGTAATAACACCACTAAGAGGCAACTTATATTTTATCGGTTTCATTGGCCTGATTAAGCGTAATAGCCAATACATTTACAGCGTATCTCAGTGGCGTAGGAAGATGAAACGTAATCGAGAGGGGGGGGGGGCAAGGTCCTCAATATTTGGAACACCCCCCCCCCTCCTCGCCCCGCACCCACAGGAGAGGAGATTAATTCTTTAATTCAACACACAACCATATATATACTTTATATACTTTTTTCATATATCGTTAAGTAGAATCCTTGTATACATTTATGGACAGTGGCGTCGATAAAAGGAAATTAATGAATACGCAAATTGCCATGCGAGCGCCGTAGGTGCGATATTTTGGTGTTTGGTGTTAAACGTTTCAACATTATAGTTGAAGGAAATGCGCCACGCAGCGGAAAATCGTTTAAAATAAAGTACGAAAATGTGAAGGAGGACACTTTTTTCTTTCAAATGTGCAATTTTAGAACATTTCAGTCGGCAAAAATGGGGGGAGGCAAAAAGAAATGTTTGTTTGTTTGATTAATTAACGTCCTATTAACAGTTATGGTCATGTAAGGACGGCCTCCCATGTATGCGATGTTTTGCGTGTACGTTGTGCGAGGTGCGTGTTTTAGGAGACTGAGGTATATTAATGTTGTGTCTTCTGGTAGAGTGGAACTGTTGCCCTTTTTATAGTGCTATATCAATGAAGCATGCTGCCGAATACACCAAGCAACACACCCTACCCGGTCACATTATACTGACAGTAAAACAGCCTACGTTCTATGAAGCTTTAGAGTATTTGATGGAAATATGACACATAAAATGTAGATATATAGTTAAAGTTATTTAAGTAAATCAGATTGAAAAAGTTATATAACTAATGACATGTAGGGGAATGTCCATTAGACGGATAGAGACTATAACTAGGTATATATAGGGAATGTCAATTAGACGGATAGACACTATAACTAAGGATACATAGGGGATTTCCATTAGACGGATATATATTATAACTAGGGCTATATAAGGAATGTTCATTAGACGGATAAAGACTAAAACTAGAGATATATAGGGAATGCCCATTAGACGGATAGACATTATAACTAAGGATATTATATATTTATATTGTCCCTTTAGTTTATCTGCAGTGGCGTAGGAAGATGAAACGTAATGGGGGGCAAAGGTCCTCAATATTTTGTAACCCCTCCCCCCGCCCCCAGCCGCACCTACAGGAGGAGCTTAATTCAACACATAACCATATATACTTTATATACTTTTTTTATATATCATTAAATATAATCCTTGTACACATTTATAGACAGTGGGGTCGCTAAAAGGAAATTAACGAATACGCAATTTGGCCAAATTAGTGTGTGAGCGCCGAAGGTGCGAGATTTGGGGGTCTGGGGATCGACGCCGGGAAAAATATTACGATTTAGAATGGCTGAGATGAGTTTTACAATGTATTTTGATGATTTTGCGAGCGCCCGAAAGCGCGAGATTTTGGTGTTTGGGGGGGTTCGGTAGTTTCCCCCGGGGAAAAATATTACGATTTAGAATGGCTAAGATGAGTTTTACGATGCATTTTGATGAATTTGCGAGCGCCCGAAGGCGCGAGATTTTGGTGTTTGGGGGTCCGGGGGTCTCCCTCGGGAAGAAAATACTATTTAGAATGGCTGAGATGAGTTTAACGATGTATTTAAATGATTTTAAAGCGTTCTTACCATGAGGATTTTTTTCGATTTAAAGTAACCTGCATTTAGAAATGATAATTGTGATAATTGTGTCGTCATATCATCGTGCAACCCTGCTCGATCTGAACATACCGGCTTCACACCATCGGCACATTGTTTTGTAACTCAAAATAATAATGAATTAATTGTCTTGCTAAGACATAAAAACAAAGTAATCTTTTAAGAGATATTTTTAAATACAAATGTAGTACGTAGAGTCCCTTAAAGATGCTCCACCGCCGACAGAGCATAATTTGTTTCGCCTTTGGTGCATGCGCAATCAGTACTTCATTCCATATAGGATATAGTGTCATGGAATTTTTTCGGGATGCAATAAATTATTTTTCATATTTTTAACTTTGAGTAAAATTAGAAGCTCAAACTTTTCAATGGTGGTAATGGTGTAAAGTAAGTAACTTTTGTAACTGAAGAAAAATACTAAATCGTCTGCTCCTGTTTTTTATAGTGAAAAAACACCATTTGTCAGCAGTGGAGCATCTTTAATGAATATTTTTAGTGTAGTTCATGCGTGTTTGAACATTATGTGCTTGAACGTTTAAGGAAATGCGCCGCGGAGCGGAAATTTTTTTAGAATGAAGTACGAAAAATGTGCAGGAGGAACCTTTTTTCTTTCAAATATGCATATTTAGAACATTTCAGTTGGCGAAAATGGGAGGGGGGCAAAAAGACATGTTTGCCCCCCCCCCCCGTCCGGGAACGGGGGGGGAGGCAGTTTCCCCCTGCCCCCCCCCCCCCCGCCCGCTTCCTACGCCCCTGATCTGTATATTCTATATGTGTTCATTGTTTATGTTTTTGTGTACGTCCGTGACCATCCTTAACATGTAATTTTACTTGTTCTTCTTGTGACTTGACAAAGGGGCAGATCGCCTCGAAAATTTGAAAATCTTCTTTCCACACTGTTAGGATTACTTCTTTGCCCTATATTTACTACTTTAAGTAATTCGTATCCTACAGACATATGTCTATAAGGATCAAGTGTTATATGGAAAATAACTGTTGATATTACTTCTTTGACCCATAAGGATATAAACAATGTATAGGGAATGTCAAATATTGATATAATGATAAAAGAAATACACGTACTCACTTAGTCAGTAAACATGCCTATATTATTAGTTTTTTCCCCCATTTTCCCCTTATTATAAAGTCTTTATATTAGGCCAATTATTTTAAAAAGCCTGATAATATTGGCAGGTTTAGCGGAATAGTACATAACAAATGACAATAAGGGATTGTTTACACTCGCCGAAAGATAGTATTATGAAATAGTGACTTGGATGTTTCTATTTATTTTCAGTTTTTCTCCAGTTTGAACAAAATGGTTATACAAACTTTTAAATTTTGTTATTAACACAAAGTACACAGATTTTACAATTATTTTCAGTTCTATAATTCTTTTTATCTTTTATTACATGATTTTTTTAACGATTTAGTCCCTTTAAGAACTGCTGACACGTGAACATTCCAAACATCCGATCGAAGGCAATCTCATCTGTCTAATGGACATATCTGCTATCGACTGAAAACACAAATTTATCGACCACAAGTTCCTGATTACTGTGTTATTCTAATAAACCTTGAACGGTACACAGAAGTTTTGTGAAGAGTTTCTAAGTTTATACAATCCTATACTGTACAGGTTTTTGTAGCCATAAAGAAGGGTTTTCATTATATTATATGGTTTTATACTTGCTTCTACCATTATTTTATTTTCATTTGTCATGATATTATGTACTATTCCGCTAAACCTGCCAATATTATTAGGCTTTTAAAAAAATGGCCTAATATATAGACATTATAATAAGAAAAAATGGGGAAAAACTAATAATATAAGCATGTTTAGCGGACTAAGTAAGTACGTGTATTTCTTTTATCATTATATCAATATATGACTTATATCCTTAGTTATAATGTCTATCCGTCTAATGGGAATTCCCTATATATCTCTAGTTATAGTCTTTATCCGTCTAATGGACTTTCCTTATATAGCCCTAGCTATAATATGTATCCGTCTAATAGAAATCCCCTATATATCCTTAGTTATAGTGTCTATCTGTCTAATGGACATTATAATAATGGACATTCCCCTACATGTCACTATTTATATAACTTTTTTCTATCTGATTTACTTAAAAAAATCAGCCTAAGTATATATCTAAATTTTATGCGTACTTTTATGTATTCAAAGCAAAAATATACCTTACATATACATTATAGACCTATGTATATGTTTGCTTAATAATGTACATGTACACCCGTATACATGTATAATATATACATAATTAACGGGTGAAAATACCTCTCACTTCTTGTCATATTTCCATCAAATACTCTAAAGCTTCATAGAACTATGCTGTTTTACTTGGCAATGTAGATACAGGGGCGTAGGAAGCGGGTGTGGGGGGTGGGGCTTGGGGTTGGAGGGGGTCGGGGGGGCAATTGCCTCCCTGTTTCCCAGGACGAGAGCAAACATTTCTTGTTGCCCCCCCCATTTTCGCCGACTGAAATGTTCTAAAATTGCACATTTGAAAGAAACACCAAATTCTCGCGTCTTCGGCGCTCGCAAATTCATCAAAATGCATAATTAAACTCATCTTAGCCTAAGAAATCTATGCGAATCTAATGATTTAGTAACTTTAATTGGTGTGCATATATGGATTTCATCTGGGCAATTATGACTAATTTAGTTTTAATATTAAAGTCAAGAATGTAAGCTGCATTATGGCTTGACCACATGCAAATGTTCTTTAGATATTTTTTTAAAGAAAAGAAATGAAATTATCTATTTATTTATATATTTATTAGGATCACATATTGTATACCTGTTATAATTATACGTTAATTAATAGCTATATTTTTATTCAGATCAAATACACAATACATGTACTAGGTATTCTAAATATAAATAACTATATTTATTTTATTCATTTTATGTATTTAATTCATTTTTTATTTGATTTTATAATTGATTTATTTATTTTAATGAGATATAGTTATACTTGCCATTCTAGTCTATAACAGCTATATACAATTGTATTTCACATTTATAATGTCAGATTTTGTGCATTAAGCAGTTTTGGCTATTAAATAGAATTCTTTTATTATACCCTCATTAGTCGCCTGGCACAGTGAATTTTACCTGAACCGGATAAGCTCCAGGGCAATAATTAAACCAAGCTAGAGGCCACATGTCTTGCCATGCATGACTGCCCCTCTCCTTATTCTGTAATTACCTATGAAGCCAGTTCAATTAACACAAAAATTGTAATTCCTGAAAATAAGTACAGGTGCCCTATGTGTTTTGATTTTTGAAAAGTTACAGAACTTTGTATTTTGTCAACAGTTAACTTTTTTACTGAAATAAATTGTTGAAATTTATTAAAGAATTCTTATTATTAGTTACCTTTGTATCTAAATATGCATATATAGATATTATAGGTCTGTGACTAAGTTAATTAACCCTACCAAGAAATGGTTATTTTGTGAGAGAATTTTGACAGAAACAGTGAAAAGCACAGCTCAACTTGCCATGTCACACATTCAGTGCATTTATACTATAATATGTTTATTAAGTATGAATTTTACCTGCAGGTTAAAAATACAAGTGGATGACATCTATAGGGGCGTGTATAAGAGAGTATAGTATAGACCTACATGTATATCTATGTGTTGTACAGAAGTTTCAATCATATTGTTTCGGAGACTTAATGTCTGGGACTTTCACCAGGTCCCAATGTACCTTTTAGAGGGTTCCATTATACATGTTAGATAGTACATTCTAGTCAGTACCAGCAAGCGAGACAGATACTACAGTTTCCATTTGTAAAACAAATATCTGGTAATAATAATATGGCTCTCAAGATTAGAAGCTTGACACCATACCTAAGACAGTGGATTGCTTCATTATATGATCATGGATTGTGTCAGGCTGGAATTGTTAGAAAACTTTTAGATGAAGACAACATTTCTGTTAGCTATATATACAGTACAGAAACAAGTGAAGTTGTACAAATATCCTGGTATCCTAAAGCAACACAGCAAGAAAAAGGTGACATCACAGAAGCTATCAGCTGATCATATGGAATATATTAACATGGCAATAAAGGAAAATAATGAGGTGACAGCAGCAGATCTAGCTAAGAAAATCAAGTTAGTTTTTGGTTTGACTGTTTCAAAGTGGACTGTACTTAGGGCCCGTAAGCAGCTAGGATGGAGATCTAAATCCACTCAGTACTGCCAGACGATTAGAAGACAAAACAGAGTAAAGCGCCTGGAGTATGCTATTAGATATGCACAGACTAATGAACAATTTGACAATGTCATTTTCACAGATGAATCAACAATTAAAATACAAACTACCACCAGGAGAAGTTTGTACAAGGAAGGTGACCAGACAGCATTTGTTGGAAAGCCAAAGCATCCGGCCGCATGGACTCCACTTATTACCAGGAAATCCTTTCCTCCAAACTTGTGTCGTTCATCAAAAGATAATTCCCCACTGGACATCGCCTAACGCAAGACAATGATCCTAAATATGTGAGTAAGTCGACAGTTGCCTACATGTAAGAAAACAACATCAACCACTGGCCAACCCCTCCCGAATCATCAGACATGAACCCGATAGAGAATATCTGGGCTGCCCTTAAGCATCATATCAGAAAGCACACCAAACCAAGAAACAAACAAGAACTGCTTGATTTTATTTGCCAATTCTGTACAACAAAAACTGTGCATCAAGTACATTGATAATCTTGGGAAAGTAGTACCCGATGTTAGCCGTGCTAAGGGAGGTCCATCTGGATTTTATTGAATTTGTACAAGTGTTATTTTTACTTACTCTGGAACATCATTTACACCAAGTGTTTTCGTGAAAATTACATATTAACCATAAACTACATGTAAACTATATGTTACTATACTTAATGAACAGTATTCAATGTGGTGAACTGTTATTTAATTACATGTACATAATTAAGATGCTGATATTTTTACCTACCGTACTTAAGTCTTGTGATTGCATTTCTTAAAATTCATGTTTTCAACAAACTAATTCAAAGACATGTTCTCATACTTATATGCAATTTATTCGAGAACTGTTTCTTATTGTGCATATAATTAACAAAAACAGCAGATGATGCTTCAACTATCACATATATTTAGACAACTAAAATAAAAGTTGTTTACACCCAAGTTGACATCTATTTGTTTTATTTTTTCAAGGTGGAGTAATATATATTATACACTCACTGCTCTCCAAAAGTTCTAGTACATAAATATATGTTACAGTTTGCTTACAAATCAGTTTATGAATAATATACTGATGATTATTAGTGAAATAACCAGGGTAATTATGTAATACTTTATGTATATATTATAAAAATACATGTGTACTTAACAGAACTGTTGAAGGTCAGTAATAAGATCATTTTTTGTCACAGCACTTATCAGTAACAATCAGAATGAAGAATATATGTACAATGTAGTTCTAGGAATCAGGAAAGAAATGGAAGGATAGGCTCCAAGTCAAACTTCTTATGTAAAACACCAAACAGATACACGGTAGATTTGTCAATAGACTTAACACATTAACTCCACCACCTTTTCTCATCAGAAGGCAAACACGGAAAAAGTTTTTTTTATAGTGCTATATCACTGAAGCATGCCGCCGAAGACACCAAGCAATACACCCCACCCGGTCACATTATACTGACAACGGGCGAACCAGTCGTCCCACTCCCTGTATGCTGAACGCTAAGCAGGAGCAGAAACTACCACTTTTATAGACTTTGGTGTGTCTCGGCCAGGGGACAGAACCCAGAGCCTTCCTCACAGGGGCGAACTGTTGTGTAATTCTCCTAATTGGAATATACTGTTCACTGCAAGTTCTTTGCAAAGAGGTTTCGTTGATTTTAACTGTTTGGTCTTAATCTCGTCGATATCTACGAAGGTAGTTGTATATACAGGTAGACACTTACTCGCTGTTCGGCAATGGTGACAGTGTCCCTGCTCAAGACATATGTTTGGGTTATGTACCAAAAACCCATTTCTGTCATAAGCGTTCTCTCTTTGGGGATTGTCGGCGTTCTTGGGTGGCTCCTTGGTGGCGTTGAAAAGGTAAAGACTTCTGATGAGGCACTTGATCCTGGATGTGGGGTACTAGCACTAGAATGGTCCAGTAGTCTGTCGGTTTAGCTTTCCAGTTGGTTTATGCGTGTAAGTAAAGTCTGCATCAGGTCTTTGTTTAGATCAAGAATGGTATCTGTTTGAGTGGTTTTATTAATAGTGTTAATTTGTGTTTTTGATTCCTGGCAGGTGACCTTTGCTGTAGAATTAGAAATTATATCTGTGGCATCTTCGTCCATGTTATATAAAATGCGTGCAGTTGATGTCAGTGGTACGTCACTGAAGTTGTATACAGCCGCAGAACAAGAAGTGAGTGTCTGAGCATTTGGTTTCTTCTTCTGTAAAGTAAAACATACAATCGGTGATAGGAAAACATTTTTTATGAATCATGATGGCAAGCTAAGATATGATTTATTCCAGAAGCAATGTTTATCAATTATTGATTTGGAGTATTTAAGTTTTATTTTATGTTACCATGTGAAGACTTGGCTATAATTATGTAGTTATATGAAAGCTACAACTATAATGTAATGCAACAGTATGAGTGTCTGAGCATTTGGTTTCTTCTTCTGTAAAGTAAAACATAC
>SAYR01075030.1:126516-136878 GCA_004382745.1 Argopecten irradians irradians | reverse complement strand
ATTTTACCTGCAGGTTAAAAATACAAGTGGATGACATCTATAGGGGCGTGTATAAGAGAGTATAGTATAGACCTACATGTATATCTATGTGTTGTACAGAAGTTTCAATCATATTGTTTCGGAGACTTAATGTCTGGGACTTTCACCAGGTCCCAATGTACCTTTTAGAGGGTTCCATTATACATGTTAGATAGTACATTCTAGTCAGTACCAGCAAGCGAGACAGATACTACAGTTTCCATTTGTAAAACAAATATCTGGTAATAATAATATGGCTCTCAAGATTAGAAGCTTGACACCATACCTAAGACAGTGGATTGCTTCATTATATGATCATGGATTGTGTCAGGCTGGAATTGTTAGAAAACTTTTAGATGAAGACAACATTTCTGTTAGCTATATATACAGTACAGAAACAAGTGAAGTTGTACAAATATCCTGGTATCCTAAAGCAACACAGCAAGAAAAAGGTGACATCACAGAAGCTATCAGCTGATCATATGGAATATATTAACATGGCAATAAAGGAAAATAATGAGGTGACAGCAGCAGATCTAGCTAAGAAAATCAAGTTAGTTTTTGGTTTGACTGTTTCAAAGTGGACTGTACTTAGGGCCCGTAAGCAGCTAGGATGGAGATCTAAATCCACTCAGTACTGCCAGACGATTAGAAGACAAAACAGAGTAAAGCGCCTGGAGTATGCTATTAGATATGCACAGACTAATGAACAATTTGACAATGTCATTTTCACAGATGAATCAACAATTAAAATACAAACTACCACCAGGAGAAGTTTGTACAAGGAAGGTGACCAGACAGCATTTGTTGGAAAGCCAAAGCATCCGGCCGCATGGACTCCACTTATTACCAGGAAATCCTTTCCTCCAAACTTGTGTCGTTCATCAAAAGATAATTCCCCACTGGACATCGCCTAACGCAAGACAATGATCCTAAATATGTGAGTAAGTCGACAGTTGCCTACATGTAAGAAAACAACATCAACCACTGGCCAACCCCTCCCGAATCATCAGACATGAACCCGATAGAGAATATCTGGGCTGCCCTTAAGCATCATATCAGAAAGCACACCAAACCAAGAAACAAACAAGAACTGCTTGATTTTATTTGCCAATTCTGTACAACAAAAACTGTGCATCAAGTACATTGATAATCTTGGGAAAGTAGTACCCGATGTTAGCCGTGCTAAGGGAGGTCCATCTGGATTTTATTGAATTTGTACAAGTGTTATTTTTACTTACTCTGGAACATCATTTACACCAAGTGTTTTCGTGAAAATTACATATTAACCATAAACTACATGTAAACTATATGTTACTATACTTAATGAACAGTATTCAATGTGGTGAACTGTTATTTAATTACATGTACATAATTAAGATGCTGATATTTTTACCTACCGTACTTAAGTCTTGTGATTGCATTTCTTAAAATTCATGTTTTCAACAAACTAATTCAAAGACATGTTCTCATACTTATATGCAATTTATTCGAGAACTGTTTCTTATTGTGCATATAATTAACAAAAACAGCAGATGATGCTTCAACTATCACATATATTTAGACAACTAAAATAAAAGTTGTTTACACCCAAGTTGACATCTATTTGTTTTATTTTTTCAAGGTGGAGTAATATATATTATACACTCACTGCTCTCCAAAAGTTCTAGTACATAAATATATGTTACAGTTTGCTTACAAATCAGTTTATGAATAATATACTGATGATTATTAGTGAAATAACCAGGGTAATTATGTAATACTTTATGTATATATTATAAAAATACATGTGTACTTAACAGAACTGTTGAAGGTCAGTAATAAGATCATTTTTTGTCACAGCACTTATCAGTAACAATCAGAATGAAGAATATATGTACAATGTAGTTCTAGGAATCAGGAAAGAAATGGAAGGATAGGCTCCAAGTCAAACTTCTTATGTAAAACACCAAACAGATACACGGTAGATTTGTCAATAGACTTAACACATTAACTCCACCACCTTTTCTCATCAGAAGGCAAACACGGAAAAAGTTTTTTTTATAGTGCTATATCACTGAAGCATGCCGCCGAAGACACCAAGCAATACACCCCACCCGGTCACATTATACTGACAACGGGCGAACCAGTCGTCCCACTCCCTGTATGCTGAACGCTAAGCAGGAGCAGAAACTACCACTTTTATAGACTTTGGTGTGTCTCGGCCAGGGGACAGAACCCAGAGCCTTCCTCACAGGGGCGAACTGTTGTGTAATTCTCCTAATTGGAATATACTGTTCACTGCAAGTTCTTTGCAAAGAGGTTTCGTTGATTTTAACTGTTTGGTCTTAATCTCGTCGATATCTACGAAGGTAGTTGTATATACAGGTAGACACTTACTCGCTGTTCGGCAATGGTGACAGTGTCCCTGCTCAAGACATATGTTTGGGTTATGTACCAAAAACCCATTTCTGTCATAAGCGTTCTCTCTTTGGGGATTGTCGGCGTTCTTGGGTGGCTCCTTGGTGGCGTTGAAAAGGTAAAGACTTCTGATGAGGCACTTGATCCTGGATGTGGGGTACTAGCACTAGAATGGTCCAGTAGTCTGTCGGTTTAGCTTTCCAGTTGGTTTATGCGTGAAGTAAAGTCTGCATCAGGTCTTTGTTTAGATCAAGAATGGTATCTGTTTGAGTGGTTTTATTAATAGTGTTAATTTGTGTTTTTGATTCCTGGCAGGTGACCTTTGCTGTAGAATTAGAAATTATATCTGTGGCATCTTCGTCCATGTTATATAAAATGCGTGCAGTTGATGTCAGTGGTACGTCACTGAAGTTGTATACAGCCGCAGAACAAGAAGTGAGTGTCTGAGCATTTGGTTTCTTCTTCTGTAAAGTAAAACATACAATCGGTGATAGGAAAACTTTTTATGAATCATGATGGCAAGCTAAGATATAATTTATTCCAGAAGCAATGTTTATCAATTATTGATTTGGAGTATTTAAGTTTTATTTTATGTTACCATGTGAAGACTTGGCTATAATTATGTAGTTATATGAAAGCTACAACTATAATGTAATGCAACAGTATGAGTGTCTGAGCATTTGGTTTCTTCTTCTGTAAAGTAAAACATACAATCGGTGATAGGAAAACATTTTTTATGAATCATGATGGCAAGCTAAGAATATGATTTATTCCAGAAGCATGTTTTATCAATTATGATTTGGAGTATTTAAGTTTTATTTTATGTTACCATGTGAAGACTTGGCTATAATTATGTAGTTATATGAAAGCTACAACTATAATGTAATGCAACAGTAAACATGATTTTTTTATTTATGTACATCAGCAAACATTAGAATTAATGTTCATAATATTTATTGGTTAAATAATTAACCTGTATATTTAATGTTTTATTAACTTATCTCTTGTTTACAAACAGAGAAAATAAACATAACAGTTAATATATATATATGTATAATATTCGGATTTGAATTAGATTACATTTGCACATATATATGTGTTTTAACATTTATGGAGGACAAAACAGTAAAGAATAAAAATCAAGGTCAAGTTAAAGTTGTCACCTGTGGTCAATTCTCTAATACACAATGTTCATTGATTTACCTGTGATAATTGGGTTGGATACCATGAGACTACATGGGGTAACTCATGTACTAACAGACTGATTGATTGGTATTTGGTATCTATAAATATATTTATAAAGGAAATGTTGTTGGTCAGGTAGATGTCCAATAGGTAAAATGCCTTTAGGGCTTAGGCTATAGAAGGTCTCTCTGCATAGATGGAAAAACATCTTTACAAATAAAATTCATATCTACGTCCCCTAATACTGTATTTCCATTAACAAGGAAAAATAATATTCATACATAAAAACTCCTATACAACAAAACAAATCAAATAACATCAAATAAAAGTAATATTTTCGATATTTCATAAGAAAAAGTTTTTTGAAAAGAAAAAAAATATTAAAAAAATAATTCTTGAAATTAAAAACCCCATCTTGAACAGAATTATTTTAAAAGACTAAAATATACAAAATCATGCATAACTAAAATGCTAAAGTAAATAAACAATATTTTATACTTGATGTGCAGTATTATCTGAAATCAAATAAAGCCATCTTAACGTTCGTAACTGTGGATGGATTCACAGTTTGGCTCTCTTCTTTGGTGGGGGTGGGGACGGGCTAACTGTCTGGTGATGGTTGGGTGCTGCTATGCCTGCTCTCTTGAAGAATGAAACCAAGTTCACTTGGGAATCTACAAAAAAATGAAAAAATACATGAACAGGAAGATGGATTGGCATACCCAAATCAAAAAATGTTGCCAAATTTTTGTGAAACCAGTTTTTTTTCTTTATTAATATTCTGATAAAAACGATCAATAATTTAATTATTATAATTTTGATTAATTTGTTTTACCTTATGGATGTAACGGTTCCGATTTGTCGTGTCCTTTAATTTGTCACAAACCTTGAGTAACCCTGGTTCTAATGGAATCACTTCGCGGTTCCGTCCCTATACGTCCGTTGAGTAGCAAAGGTCAAAGGTCACCTAAGAAACCAGCTTCGTGTAACCATGAAGTAAAAGTTAAAGCAGAGGTAAACTTAACGATATATTTATTAACAACACATGGATTGCGAAGGTAAAACATATCACAATATACATATACTGATTCTCTCAACTTCCTCACGTTTTCCCATAACTTAAGTACGATTACAAACATATAACCCAAGGGACCGTAGAATATACAGATACTAATACCTCACCTTCAGTATAACACCTACAGCTTAACATCTTAGCAATACTGTAACATTTAGCACCTAATAAACCTACCCACAGTCACCGCCCGACTCCTAACCGTTAGAAAGGGACTAGAAAGAAATAGGAAGTGAGCCTACCAGCCAAGGGCTTCTATAGACTGACGAATTTCACGTTACACATCAATTTATACCCCGTGTTAGAATACGGCAAAAGTCTCGTGGCAAAAAGCTACGAAATACTCGATCCTGGCCTTATGCTATAGAAAATATCAACCAATGAAATTACGTAATCCAAATTATCGGCCAATGGCTATTAAGTACAAACGGAAGGAGATACGCGTCTACATCCGGTAAAACAACAAGAAAATATCAAACATGAACAAGCTACCGAAGAATACTATTGCAAAATATGCCGAAGTAATCAATCCCACAACCAATATAGGCCATGAGAATTTCAACTAAGGTATGCAAAGAATAACAACTGGCCCATAAATAACCCAACCAGACGTTGTAAACTATGATTCCTAACACTAAAAATCCATTCCCGCTACATGGATATAAGATTTCATAATTTTCATTTGGTCAAGAACGGCATATTGAGACAGGTTGCTCTTCGCATCTTAAAACACTTTCAGGAGATGGATTTGTACAAAATGTGATTAAATTGTATAAAAAGATGAAAGTAATTTTTTAATTGTATCTGATTTATTGATTTTTAAAATGTATCAAAGAAGAATTAAGTACAAACTTATAAATGCATGGATTGAACTAAAAATAGGCACATATTTCATAATCTAGATATAAGCCTATACTCATGTTTTTAATCAGACTAAAAACTAGATAGATCTAAAGTGAACACAATTCCAGTCTGGGCCAACTTTCCTGTTTTCACACCTTGGTTAGGCTTGGTCACACATGAGTGACCACCAGGTAAGTTTCCATGTAAAAAGTGGTCACTTTTCTCTTGTAAGTTTAATCTACAGTCAATTACAAACGTTATATTATGAAGTCAGTGGTGGAGTAGGGAGGCTCCCCGGCCCGAGGGTTTTGGTAATTGGACACGTGATCTACTGCTATGATGCCTAGCTATACCTATACTTCAATCATGAGAGGTGTGGACTATTACAGTCAACACTAGTTTTGAGAAAATAAATATAAATAATCGGTAATATAAAGTAGAAATATATATCAATACAATATGAAATGAATACTTACCTGCTGCAAGGAGTTCCCAGCTAACAAGTGCCTCCAATTTCAACTCCATCCTATATGCATCTATTGATGTATTTGGGCTTCTAAATCCCTGCCACAATCTTAGTCGTTGGTACTATGCCACAGCTTTTATCAATCAAACAGAAGTGCTGCATAACAAGGAACTTTAGCTGTAAAATAAATTAACAATGTCTATAAGTAATTAGAGAAAATCACAAGCAGAGCTTACCATTTTATTTACTACACAGATCGACTTTACTGTACATTTACAATGATTTAATTAATAATATTTCTAGCATTATAATCCTTTACTAATTAGAACTGTAATGTTTGTTATAAGTTTTTAATCCTCTCTTTAAACTTCATTATCTGTGTAAAGCAGTCGAGTGTATGTAGTGCATACACATGTATTTCAGTACTGTTCGGTCAAGTATATAGTATGTCAAAACAAGAGAAATACTATATGATAAGTGAAATAC
The DNA here is from genome assembly GCA_004382745.1 of Argopecten irradians irradians. NCBI lineage: Eukaryota > Metazoa > Mollusca > Bivalvia > Pectinida > Pectinidae > Argopecten > Argopecten irradians. Next base: position 130,408 of record SAYR01075030.1, on the reverse strand, counting down.
AAAGGGAAACGTAAATTCAAACATTCCTGTTAAAAGCATAGCATTTTCATTTCAATATCTTTTTTCAATCTTAATAATTTTGGGCAACTTATGAATACTTTGAATACTACAATCAAGAGATTGCTGTCCTGGTCAGGTATGATTTCACGTGGATCCCGGGAAGTAAGTAGACCAAAAAAGTCACGGCTAGCGCAAATGTTGAGTGTTACCTTTACAAGACGGACAATTTAAAGTGAATGTTCTGCAGGACAAAACCTGAACTGTGGAATAACCACAATAAATCTAGAAGTACGACTCAATGAGTTGTTTTCATAAGCTACTCAAATATGCTAATTAAGGCGTATTTCCAGATTTGCTCATTAATATCCGCCTAATGTACGTTTGTAAGTGCAAGCTAACTACATGTAATTCTGGACATTCGTATAGAAATATGAAAAGCCATTTTCCACTGATGATTTCATAATCAGTTTGTACAACGAGAATTTTCCTACTAATTTGAACGGAAAAGATCGTCATTTAGAGTACTACATATATGCCACATCTGATGCAAAAATATTTAATTTCTGTCACCTAGGTTAAAATACAATTGTCGATGGAGACACTAATTGTGCTTGCAAGACAATCTTAAAAAGGAGAAATGGGTACCTAAGATAATATCATTATCTAAATTATTCAAGTTCTTAAAGTAAGAGGAAGAAAAGACTTGAGAGTGAGGAGTCGACTAGTTTGGAATACAAAAGTCGATATTTCTTAGAGTATATTGGTTATTTCACGCAACTGTGGAGGTAATAGATTTCGACAACGAAAATTAGGGAGTATGCACGAGTGTTCATCTTATGTATATTTAAAGTTTTCTCCCTTGCTCTCATCTATCATCTTGTACTTAGTATCTACAAAGCCTGATTCAACGTATAAAAGATTCATTTTGTTATGCAATTGATGGGCAAACTGTTTCTAGCTACTTTCCATTAGAAACAAAGCATATTCTAAATAGGTAGTATAATGATTCTAAATATGTAAAGGTATCACGATTCATATATTTAAGTTTACCAATCCATTTGTTTCTCCCTTTGCATAAAAGATTCTATAGATTTCATTGAATGGTCAGACCAATTGGCATTTGTGATAGAGTGTACCCCAAGGTGTCTATGAAAATTGACTAAAATTAGATAAATTTACACTATCAAATCTAAAAATTCTTCAATTTGCATCAATTTTCATTTCCAGTTTAATAATGAAGAGCATTCAGTCTTAATTGGGATTAAAAGATACAAGCCTAGCTTTTTGCCCACCTATTTATCTTTTCTAAATCGCTGTAAAGTGCATATTCATATCTAACATTAGAGACGGTCTATACATTGGTACACAGCCAATAAAAGCCAAGTAAGGAATCTGAGATCACAGGTACTACATTAGAGACGGTCATTACATTGGTAGACAGCCAATAAAAGCCAGGTAAAAATCTAAGATCACAGGTACCGCATTAGAGACGGTCAATACATTGGTACATAGTCAATAAAAGCCAGGTAAGGAATCTGAGATCAAAGGTACCGTATTAAATAGGTCAATAAATTAGTACACGGCCAATAAAAGCCAGGTAAGGAATCTGAGATCACAGGTACTGCATTAGAGACGGTCAATACATTGGTACACAGCCAATAATAGCCATGTAGGGAATGCGAGATCACAGGTACTGTATTAGATAGGTCAATAAATTGGTTCGCAGGCAATAATAGCCATGTAAGGAATTCGAGATCACAGGTACTGCATTAGAGACGGTCAATACATTAGTACGCAACCAATAAAAGCCAGGTAAGGAATCTGAGATCACAGGTACTGCGTGAGACGGTCTATATATTGGTACACAGCCAATAAAAGCCAGGTAAGCAATCTGAGATCACAGGTACTGCATTAGAGATGGTCTATACATTGGTACACAGCCAATAGAGGTCAGGAAAGGAATCTGATATCACAGCACCTACATTAGAGACGGTCTATATATTGGTACACAGCCAATAAAAGCAAGGTAAGGAATCTGAGATCACAGGTACTGCATTAGATACGGTCCCTACATTGGTACACAGCCAATAAAAGCCAGGTAAGGAATCTGAGATCACAGCACCTACATTAGAGACGGTCTATACATTGGTACACAGCCAATAAAAGCCAAGTAAGGAATCTGAGATAACAGGTACTACATTAGAGACGGTCATTACATTGGTAGACAGCCAATAAAAGCCAGGTAAAAATCTAAGATCACAGGTACCGCATTAGAGACGGTCAATACATTGGTACATAGTCAATAAAAGCCAGGTAAGGAATCTGAGATCAAAGGTACTGTATTAAATAGGTCAATAAATTAGTACCCGGCCAATAAAAGCCAGGTAAGGAATCTGAGATCACAGGTACTGCATTAGAGACGGTCAATACATTGGTACACAGCCAATAATAGCCATGTAGGGAATGCGAGATCACATGTACTGTATTAGATAGGTCAATAAATTGGTACGCAGCCAATAATAGCCATGTAAGGAATTCGAGATCACAGGTACTGCATTAGAGACGGTCAATACATTGGTACGCAGCCAATAAAAGCCATGTAAGGAATCTGAGATCACAGGTACTGCGTGAGACGGTCTATATATTGGTACACAGCCAACAAAAGCCAGGTAAGCAATCTGAGATCACAGGTACTGCATTAGAGATGGTCTATACATTGGTACACAGCCAATAGAGGTCAGGAAGGGAATCTGAGATCACAGCACATACATTAGAGACTGTCTATACATTGGTACACAGCCAATAAAAGCAAGGTTAGGTATCTGAGATCACAGGTACTGTATTAGATACGGCCAATACATTGGTACACAGCCAATAAAAGCCAGGTAAGGAATCTGAGATCACAGGTACTGCATTAGAGACGGTCTATACATTGGTACACAGCTAATAGAGGTCAGGTAAGCAATCTGAGATTACAGGTACTGCATTAGAGATGGTCTATACATTGGTACACAGCTAATAAAAGCCATGTAACTAATCTGAGATCACAGGTACTGCATGAGAGATGGTCTATACATTGGTACACAGCTAATAAAAGCCACGTAACTAATCTGAGATCACAGGTACTGCATGAGAGATGGTCTATACATTGGTACACGGACAATAAAAGCCAGGTAAGGAATCTGAGATCACATTACCTGCATTAGAGACGGTCTATACATTGGTACACAGCCGATAAAAGCCAGGTAAGGGATCTGAGATCATAGGTACTGCGTAAGAGACGGTCTATACATTGGTACACGGCCAATAAAAGCCATGTAAGGAATGCGAGATCACAGGTACTGTATTAGATAGGCCAATAAATTGATACGCAGCCAATAATAGCCATATAAGGAATTCGAGATCACATTACCTGCATTAGAGACGGTCAATACATTGGTACACAGCCAATAATAGCCATGTAAGGAATCCGAGATCACATTACCTGCATTAGAAACGGTCTATACATTGGTACACAGCCAATTAAAGCCATGTAAGGAATCTGAGATCACAGGTACTGTATTAGAGACGGTAAATACATTGGTGCACAGCCAATAATAGCCATGTAAGGAATCTGAGATCACAGGTACTGTATTAGATAGGTCAATACATTGGTACACAGCCAATAATAGCCATGTAAGGAATCTGAGATTACAGTTACTATATTAGGTAGGTCAATAAATTGGTACACAGCCAATTAAAATCATGTAAGGAATCTGAGATTACAGGTACTGTATAAGATAGGTCAATACATTGGGACACAGCCAATAATAGCCATGTTAGGAATCCGAGATCACAGGTACTGCATTAGAGACGGTCAATACATTGGTACACAGCCAATAATAGCCATGTA
>SAYR01075030.1:99213-126506 GCA_004382745.1 Argopecten irradians irradians | reverse complement strand
TGAAATGTTCTTAAAGGGCCACTACCTTTCCGTAACGGCTTTTTTAATTTTTAAAAATAGGAATGCAAAACGAGATCAATAATTTTGTAGAGTCGCAGAAGTTATTAACTATACGTTTACACTTAGCACACTTATCATCACTTCAGAACTGTTGAATTAGGAATAAATAAAATGTTATTTTCATAGCGCGGGTCATTTTATGTTCCGCCGTCGTCCTAATGCCGCGCGGTAGTTGACTATCACGTGCATATTTTGAAAGGAAAAAGGTCCTCCTGCACATTTTTTCGTGTCTTCATTCTAAAAACAATTTTCGCGCTGCGCGGCGCATTCCTAAAACGTTCAAGCACATAATGTTCAAATTTTAATAAGTAGAAATTCAATAAAACATGAACATACACTGATACATGGTCATTTAAGGGATTCTTACGTACTAAATTTGTATTTTAAAAAAATGTAGTCTCTTAAAAGATTACTTTGTTTATATGGTCTTTAGCAGACAATTAATTCATTATTTATTTTGAGTTACCAAAACAATTGTGCCGAGGTGTGAAAGCCGCGGTATGTTCAGATCGAGGCAGGGTTGCACAAACGATATAACGACACAATTATCACAACTATCATTCCTAAATCAGCGTTACTTTAAATCGAAAAAATCACGCATGGTAAGAAACGCCCTTTGTAATCATTCAAATTAATTGTTAAAGAACTCATCTCAGCCATTCTAAATCATATTTTCCCAGGGGGTCACCCTCAGACCCCTAAAACCACCAAATCTTGCCGCACTCGGCGCTCATCACGAGCTTAATTTGGCCAATTTGCCGTATTGTTAATTTCCTTTTAGCGGACCCCACTGTCTATAAATGTGTACAAGGATTAAATTTAAATGATATATAAGAAAAAATGTACATTAAAGCAATATATGGTTGGCGAAGTTGAATTAATCTCCTTCTTGTAGGTGGCGGTGGCGGGGGGGGGGTAGTGACAAAAATATTGAAGACCTTTGCCCCCATTACGTTTCATCTTCCACGCACTGTTTTTTTGCATATACAGCAATAATGACCCATATAATAATGGTAGAAAGCAAATGTGCATTTTACAACGGCTAAACAAAACCAAAACAAATCTTGACGCCGACGCCAAGGCGATTCCACAAAACAAGGAATGTGTACCTAAATTACCTATGGTGTATTTAACCAAATTCTGTAAAACATTGCCTGCACACAAACTACGTTTGTATGGTAGCAATGTATATATTTAAATAAAAAATAGTATTTGTGCCTTTCTGCGTTAATTAAGTCATATGTGCCTGAATATAAAGAATAACACAGTGCTTGGGATTTTAAGCACAGGTATTCGTCACAGCATCTCCTCTGTATCGCCACCCCATGTTATCCTACTCCTTAGCTTGAAGTACTCGCACCTCATGTTTTCGAAATTTGTTTTACATACGCTCAGCCGGAAAAAGTTTCAAAGAATTATTATAAAAAATAACATTGAAGCTAGTCCGAAACTGTCTTTATAAGGTCCCAGCCCTTCTTCGGCCCGAAGTACACTTCGGAAGGTAACACATACATTGGAAAATTAAGAAAAACACAATCTTCAAAATTCAATCCTACACAATTGACAAGGGCGCTTTTCAAGTTTTTCGGGCCGCCGATTTTTTTATCCACTGTAAAAAATTCTCATCAGCGCGAATGCGATGATTTGCAAGTCAGCTCATTATATAATCAAGCGAACGTGATCTTTAATCCGGCAGAAGCCTCCAGTGCTTAGTTGCTCTTTATTTGGAATGCGTTCAAGTGATAAACTAACGTCCAATATAATCACTTGACCAAAAACGGGCATTTTCTTGTTACGGAAATAAAGTTTCTTCTCGTTATTTGGCTTTCCTTCTCAATTGGGAGTTTTTGGGACAAGAATAGAGTGTGAATATATATGGATAAAAATAAACAAAAAAATAGGCTCCGTTATTTCCATCAATATGAACTTTTTAACATCTGCCATAATTTATGCTTACTGAAGCTTCAGTCATATTAACCAAACTTGATATCGTCTATAGACGTCACAGTGTCAGAATTGGTTCCCCAGTCGTAAGTAAGCCAACACAGGGATCTGATAATTAGTTACACGTTATAGAAATACAGTTTACAAGAGTCGTTGTTGTTAAATTACAGAATATATTCGCACAGGGTGAGTACTTTGTTAAAAGTTACGAGCCTTGAACTCGAGTATGGAAAACATTGTTATGACCCTGTGTCTTACCACAATACGTTTTTAAAGGTCTAAATCTTACATTTGTTTTATACATGTACGTTCATGTAGAGTATGTTTCAGCCGATTTATTATATAAATCATTCACGACTGAAAATGCTATATACATGTCTATTAAACAATTAATTTGCCAGATGCTTTTGACCTCCAACATTCGGACGAGGAAACTGCTACAATTTTTAAAAGTGAACGAAATCCCATGTCAGCAGTTGATGTTAAGAAACAAACAATATATTGTGTCCAATTTAATACTAGATTATCGTACATGTAAATTTCACCACTTATTGAAGACGGGACCAATGGTTACACTCATTTAAAATATTGCTAATGTTAAGTATTTTCATATGGTACAGATCAGCATACATACACTGATTATACATGCTAACAAAAAAATGTGAAAAAGTTAGCCAAAAACAAAAATCGATATATTGTGATAATCAGACAACTATCTATTTTAAAATAATTGACATAACAATTGTGTATCAGTCAGCGTATATTACATGTTTTTTTTTATTTAAAGTCAACAATAAATCCATGGAAAATATCCGTTTTTGACAAAAACCCCAAAACATGTACCTTTTCGAAACACCTTTTAATTTAAAAAAATTGGAAATATAAACGATACTGAATAATTTTGTAGATTGCAAATGTTATTAATACTACATTTATCATCATCTTCTTGAAACAATTTAAATAAAATGTTCACCTTTCATAACGTTAACGCGGGTTCGTTCCTAATGCTTCAGCCTCGTTCTAATCATCGTGCGCTAGTTACTAATCACTGAGCGTCAGACGAAAAAAAACAGCTCAAATGAATCTTTTCTTCAACATGTAGTTTTAAAGAAACATTTTTTTTAAATGGCAGTGTTTATTGGTCTTTGGGTCCAATCAATTGACAGTCGCGCGATGTCCTATTCACCTTTTGAGTCGAAACCTATGTTGGAGTGGGGGCAGTTTAGGTCAGGATTTTTTGAACATATCGATGGTTTTCTCCCAATACTCTGGCTTTTATTTTTTCTCCTCGATAAGAAACTCGTCCTTACATTAGCCCTGTCTGTCTTATCCTTGATACCAGACGAGGTGACATTATTTTTAAGGACAATTAATAATAATGGTTACTAAATCAATGTCATATTTAGATAGAGCCATTAACGCATCACATTGAAACACAGTCAACCGGTATTTCTTCTTAAAAACTTTGGTATCGTTTTTAACCACCAGTATGTCGTTCTTCTCCTTCAGTTACACAATTAGATATTTGACTACTTTTTTCCCCGGTAAATTGGAAGCACGTTGTCTTTTGATTTTTTGAATTGCGTCAACGGAATAATAAAGTAGAATTGGGGTCTATTAGATAAGTACATATACACATGCATTGGTGGTATATATTTTAATATTAACTCCTTTACTCCTGTGATCTAATTATTTAAAATTGTTAACATCGACTTCTAAGCATACTATAACACGTCGTTTACTTCATACTTACCAATTGAAAATAATCAATAATCGTATTGCATCATTAAAAAGCACATTAAACGTTTTGTAAGATTACATGTTTATATGTCTCTCATTTGTATTATTCCATTAATTAAAACCTGTAGATTTTCTTTACCTCATGTTGCCGCCGATGCCCTCTATATAATCAATTGACTTCGAAGTAGTCGATGGTTCAGATGTTCAATGTCACGTCACGTTTTGATAATATATCAAATAGACAACCGTGGTGCACTGGATTTAGTAAAACCGTGCGGGACGGATTGACAATCCGTGCGAATTGATGACAAAACGTGCGGACGGATTGTCAAACCCGGTGGCACGGATTGGTAAACAGTGGCGGACGGAATTGTCAAACCGTGTGCACGGGTATTAGTAACCGTGCGGACGGATTGACAAACCAGTGGTGCACGGATGACAAACCGTGTGCAACGGATTCAACAACCGTGTGAACGGATTTAAACCGTGCGGAAACGGATATTGCTCAAACGTGTGCACGGATTAGTAATCCGATGCGCGAACGGATTGACGAACCGTGTGCCGGATTGTCACCTTGTGCACGGTTGTGTAAACGTCGTGAGATTACAAAACCGTGTGCACGGATTAGTTTAAAACCGTTGTGCACGGATTCACAAACGTGTGTGCAGCGGATTTAGTAATCCGTGCGAACGGAGACAAACCATGTGCACTGGATTATAAATATATTTCCATGTCCCTTCGCGGGCTCCGTAACATTGCATTGTAACTAAAAGACAAAAAGATTATAGGAAATACAAAATAATTGGTCAATGTTTACGGAGCCGCGCGAAAGGGACATGGAAATATATTTTATTTAATTCCGTGCACACGGTTTGTCAATCCGTTCGCACGGATTACTAATCGTGCACACGGTTTACTAATCGTGCACACGGTTTGTCTATCCGGTTCCCGGCACGGTTTGTCAATCCGTTCGCACGAATTACTAATCCGTGCACACTGTTTGCCAATCCAATAAGAGACAACAGCACTTGAAGCTTCTGCCGGAATGAAGATGCACGTTTCGCTTTGATTATATAATGAGCCTGAACTTCAATCATCGCATTTCGCGCTGAATGCAGATTTTTTACAGTGGATAAAAAAAATGGGCGCCGCAAACTGAAGCTGTCTAGTGTGTAGGATTGAATTTTTGAAGATTGTGTTTTTTTCTTAATTTTCATGTATGTGTTAGCCTTCGAGTGGCTTCGGGGCACGAATGCGGCTATGGACCTTAATAAAGAACAGTTCGGACTAGCTTCAATGCTATTTTTATAATATTCTTTGAAACTTTTTCGGCTTGAGCGTTGTAACATATTTCGAAACATGAAGGGTGCGAGTACTTTCCAAGTACGGAGTGGATTACATTGCGAATACAGAGGAGATGTGACGAATACCTGTGCCTTAAAATCCCAGCACTGTGTTATTCTTTATATTACAGGCACATATGACTTAATTAACGGCAGAAAGGACACAATATATGTTTTTATTTAAAATATAAACATGTACCATACACGTAGTGTGTGCAAGCAAGTTTTACAGAATTTTGTGTATAAAACACCATAGAGTATTTAGGTACACATTTCCTTGTTTTGTGGAATCGCACTTTGGGCGTCGGGTCAGATTTGGTTTTGGTTTGTTACGCCGTTGTATAATGACATTGCTTTCTACATTATTATATGGTCATTATTAGCTGTATATGCAAACATTTAAGGGAGAAAAATGTAAGATTTTGAGTAGAATTCCAAGAACTCAATTTACCTGCATGGTTTCAGCGCAAAAAAAGGATTGCCAGAGGGGCGGTGATCCCTCGATACTTCCATGGGTTGCTATCACTGACGGATATATCCACAGGTTCGATTATAAAAAAACAAGGTCCATTATTTTAACCACTGGGTTTTCGAGGGATGAAGGTAAAGATTTTAATAAGTTATCTTGGGTAGAGAATATGATGTGCTTTTTTAAAGATGAGGATATTGACTGAAATAATGGGAAAAACATGAGAACTCGTGCTGTATTTCGTCAATCTATTATGGACGTGATTCTTCGCAGCCTCCTATCTATACACCACACACTACAGCGATTTTCTCTTGTACACGATTGTGAACCACAGTAGGGAACAACAACACAAAATGAAAAAAAAAGACCTTCGAAATGGGCCCCCTGTTGTATACGAGCCCAGGATAAAATTTACCGCGCCGTGAATTGGCTGGCTAATTAATGAATTTCAAAAGGTAAAAATGTTTTCTAGACAGGCAAATTATTCCTAGGATAACCATGATATGAATTTGTAAATTCATATTGAGATTTAAGTTCAAAATATCAATTGATAATGAATAGGTAAAATATTAGAATTTCAGGATTTTTTAGCGCATAATGCGCCTTAATTCAATATAGCTACCCTGGTTGGATTTGAGCAGAAGGACCCATTTTTTGTCATCCAGTGTTTATTGAGAACCTAGACTTTAATTATAGAACTCCAATAGCTAACAATAATTCCTCTGTTGGTACAGTACAGTTTGGTTGTTTTCATATAAGGACAGTAATCCTTGACCACAGGGACTTGATGGTCCATATGTACTAATACGTAATATTGGACATACACTGTCCTCCAAAAGTTTTGTTACAAATGGATTTTTGTCAAAACTATTTATACAGAATCTAGAACATTGTAACAGACCTTTTGGATGGCATGCAATATATATATATTTAAGGATCTAGATTAAAATCGGTAAAATCATACCTCTTTGTATGTATACAAGTTGTATACATAGGGAAGGAAAGTTTTGAACCTCGCGATCCAAAGGTAGTTAGGTAATATGTCAGAATACTGAACAACTAGACAACATCTCCTTTAACTAATTTCTTAGGCGTCTATATTGTGCATGCGTTTAGAAATGATATGATAGCTACGGCAACTTTAGAAGGAATTATAGGTATTGATATTACATATGTAGCATTCTTGAATAATGACAACATAAAGAGTAGGGCTCCATCGGAGTCCAGGAACACGAGTAATGTCCCGACAAGAAGGTAGCCCGAGTTACTAAGAACACTATATACAAACTATAGAGTATGATTTTTACCTATTTTTTTTATTCTAGCCTCTAAAAACATCTAAAATGGTTGGGGCACTCTGGTGTTCATGGTTATATTTAGTATACTAATATCTCATGTTCCTGTGAATCAGGCGTCAGCTGGCATGCTGCCCTAATTTATATAATTGCCAGTTCGAACTTGTTGATGGCATATATAAGCACTACTCATATATCGAAAGGTACACAGTTTTCCCCGACTGTCACGTCACATTCTAAGACGTTGTTCCATTATTTAAAACGATGTCTTATATTCACTTGTATTTCCGTGAAAGACAGTCCCTTCATGGTTCAGGAACTAAGATCATTCATTATTTCTTGACAATTATCTGCACTGTACTAACAGTTTATTAAGCCCGTTGTGTCACCGTGGATAATATCTATAGGGGTATTTTAAGCTTGCAGAAACTCTGGGTTGCTAAAAGACTTAAATGATTTTATCCCAATGACCAATGGACATATTCCACATCAAACTGAAGTTATGATTTTAATCAAGCGATTCTATGGATATTATTTGACGAAATATCGCTTGTCCAATGGCATACATGTACATCCGTCATCCATAAACTGAACAGAAAAAAATACAATATTTTGCACAAAACTTCAGACAATACACTGTAATACACATTTTATCATATGTATCCCAAATCTGGATTTAATTTATAAGCCATTATCTTTCTAATTTATATATAACAATATTGTATAAGAACGGTCGTATAAACTCGAAAGAAAAACGTGACAATTGTACACCTGGTATGTTTTTCACATCATTTTGATTACATTAACACGAAGTAAGAAGTAGAATGCAGCTATTCTCCCTAACAAAATATACAAAGAATTTACCAAAAAGGTTATATAAAGAGAAAAGTAGGCATGTCTTTACCTTCTATGACCGTGTAATCCTTAATACAAGGTCCGTGTTTAACCTTAGATTTGAATTGAACCCTTGTCCAGTGAAGATAGTTATCCCAGTGCATAGATCTAGTCAATTATAGGCGGATTGGTAAACCAGTGCGGACGGATGTCAAACCGTGTGCACGGATTGTGTAAACCGTGAGGACGGATTGTCAAATCGTGTGCACGATTAGTAAACCTGCGACGGTTTTGACAAACGTTGTGCCGGATTGACAAACCCGGTGCACGGATTGAAAACCGTGTGCACGGATTGGTAAACCGTGTGCACGCGATTACTAAATCCGTGCGAACGTGATTGACAAAACGTGCGGACGGATTGGCAAACCGTGGGTGCAGGGTGGTAAAACCTGTTGCACGGATTAGTAAAAACCGGTGTTGCACGGATTGACAAACCGTGCGGACGGATGGCAAACCCGTGTGCACGGACGGATTAGTAATCCCGTTGCGAACGGATTGGGACAAACCGTGCGGAACGGATAGACAAACCGTGTGCCACGGATTAGTAAACCGTTGCACGATTAGTAATCGTCTGCGAAACGCGATGACAAAACCGTGTGCACGGATTAATAAATATATTTGCATGTCCCTTCGCGGGCTCCGTAGTTTAATGATTTAGTCCCTTTAAGAACTGCTGACACTAACATAATATGCATGAAGACTTAGATATCTTATACGGATTAACCAATTCAAATAATACTACTTTAAATAAATTAAATAAAAATTGTGTAGTTAAAGCTTTTGTATGTTTAAAGCTTATACAGTATGTATGTTCAGAATCATCCACAGGACCTAATATACGATTGCACATGTTCCAAAATTTGCCTCAAAGACAATTTTTCATCACCAAAAGCAGCAAATTTCCAGAGTTTTCTCATTAATTTCGCTAATTAACTTTGTAAGGGCAGCTTACTAATTTGGACATTCTAAGACATAATGATAAGCATTTTTACAATGGTTTCCACAGTTTGTACAACGAGAATTTTCGACTATATTTGAACGGAAAAATCGTTATTTAGAGTACTACATCTGTGCCCCAATCTGGTATGAAAAATATTTTTTTTTGTCACCATAGTAATAAATTGGTCGATGAGAGACTATTTGCTGTGAAAGAGCAATCTTAAAAAGAGAAATGGGTAATGATAGATACCATTATCTAAATAGTTCCAGTTTCTTAAAGTAGAAGGTACGAAAGACTTGAGAGTGGAGCGGAGAGTCGATAGTTTGGAATGCAAAAGTCGTTATTGTTTCTTAGAGTATATTGATTATTTTCACCAAATGTGGGAGGTAATAGATTCGAAAGAAAATTAGGGGTATCATGAGTTTTCATATTATGTAATAATTTAAGTTTTTTTCTTGCTCTCCTATCACTTAGTAATTCTAAACATGATTCGCTATAAAGAGATTCATTTTTTATTCTAGCTACTTCCATTAGACAAGCATATCCTAAAATCGGTAGTATTTATAAATGACTTCAAAATATTTAAAAGGGTATCACGCTTTAGCATATATTTAAGTTTACGCAATACATTTATATTCTTCATAACAAATTTATAGATTTCATTGAAATGATCAGACCAGTTGGCATTTGAATTAAGAGTTACCCCAAGGTGTCTATGAAATTGACTAAAATTTAGAAAGTTACCATCAAAAATCAAATATAAATCTGCATCAATGTCATTCAAATTTAAAATGAAGAGCACTTCAGTCTTATTGAGATTAAAAGATACAAGCCATCTTTTTCCCCACCTATTTATATTTTCTAAATCGCTGTTAAGAGCATATTCAATATCTCTGCGTGATGATGAGGATTTTAGTAAAGCTGTATCGTCCGTAAAAAGACGAGTAGATGTTTCAAGCTCATCAGCAATATCGTTTATGAAGATAACAAAAAGAAGGGGACCAAGTGTTGATCCTTGAGGGACTCCAGTCATAATCCTACCAATATCTGATAATGAATTATTAATAAATACTTTTTGTTGTCGATTACTAAGACAATGTTCTAACCATAACACGAAACTTCCTGACATACCACATGATTGTAATTTTATAAGAAGACTTTTATGCCATATCCGGTCAAAAGCTTTTGAGATATATCTTCCAGATTTATACAAATGTTATGAAAAAATTCTATCAATTGAAATACTGTTCAATGTCCTTGCATAAAGCCGATTGGAACTGGAAAAATAACGAATTTTCAAGGAAATAATTATAAATATGCTTATAAACTACCCTTTCAAATACTTTTCCAACAGTTGAAAGAAGAGATATAGGTCGATAGATAGAAATAGGGAGATGATCTCTCTTTTTAAAAAGTGGCATTACTTTAGCAAGTCTCCACATATCTCGGAAAACACAAGACGATAAGGATAGATTAAAGAGAATTTATAAAGGTTTGCAAACAGTGTCAGCAGTGCTTAAAGGGACTAAATCATTCACAATTCATGTAATTAAAGACAAAAAGAATTATAGAAATAAAAATAATTGTCCATGTTGTGTACTTTGTGTTGATAACAAAGTTTAAAAGTTTGTATACCCATTTTGTTCAAAATGAAGATGGACCGATATTCCTTACATATCCCTAGTTAAAATGTCTATATCCGTCTAATGGACCTTCCCTACATATCCCTACTTATAATGTCTATCCGTCTAATAGACCTTCCCTACATATCCCTATAGCTAGTTATAATGTCCATATCCGTCTAATGGACCTTCCCTATATATCCCGAGTTATAATGTCTGTATTCGTCTAATGGACCTTCCCTACATATCCCTAGTTATAATGTCTATCCGTTTAATGGACATTCCCTACATATCCCTAGTTATAATGTCCATATCCGTGTAATGGACCTTCCCTATATAGCCCTAGTTATAATGTCTATCCGTGTAATGGACATTCCCTACATATCCCTAGTTATAATGTCTATCTGTGTAATGGACATTCACTAAATGTCACTAGTAATAAAAATCCCTTTTCCATCTGATTTACTTAAAAAATCGGACTAACTATATATCTAAATTTTATCTTATTCAAAGCAAAAATTTACCTCACGTATACATTGTAAGCCTATAAATATGTTTGCTGAATAATGTACACGTACATCTGTATACATGTAGAATATATACATAATTAACGAGTGAAAATAGTTCTCAATTCTTGTCATATTTCCATCAAATGCTCTAAAGCTTCATAGAACTATGCTGTTTTACTTGTCAATGTAGATAAACTATAAATGTATCGGCTATACACTGCATCAGGCTATTGTAACCGATAAACTATTAGTGGCCTCTTAATGGTGTTATTACATACACAGTTGGAAACAAGCTAAACTTGGTAGTGAAGTGCACTGGAATGCATAAGTAAAGTGAACTCCGGTTCACTAGCTAGTGCACTAGGGTCAACATCGTAGTGCACCAGAGTTAACATCGTAGTGCACTAGAGTTAACATTGTAGTGCACTAGATTTAACATCGTAGTGCACTAGATTTAACATCGTAGTGCACAAGACTAATGTATTGTACATACTGTTCATGTACAGTATATATTTCATTTAATGGTTTTAAATGCCTTTCAATTATTTCAGATGAATTACAAAATCTACCCTGTATCGAAAAGTTAGCATAACTAAGTTAGTATGGTTAGTATGTAATAAAGCAATTAATCAACAAAATTAGTACTTAATTGGTGTGCATATATGGGTTTCCTCTGGGCAACTTGTTCCATTATGACTAATTTAGTTTTGATATTAAAGTCAAGAATGTAAGCTGCATAATGGCTTGACCACATGCAAATGTTCTTTAGATATTTTTTTTAAAGAAAAGAAATGAAATTATCTATCTATTTATATACTTATTAGGATCACATATTGTATACCTGTTATAATTATACATTAATTAATAGCTATATTTTTATTCAGATCAAATACACAATACATGTACTAGGTGTTCTAGATATAAATAACTATATTTATTTTATCAATTTCATGTATTTAATTCATTTTGTATTTGATTTTATAATTGATTTATTTATTTTAATGAGACATAGTTATACTTGCCATTCTAGTCATTAACAGCTATATACAATTTTATTTCACATTTATAATGTCAGATTTTGTGCATTAAGCAGTTTTGGCTATTAAATATAATTCTTTTATTATACCATCATTAGTCGTCTAGCACAGTGAATTTTACCTGTACCGGATAAGCTCCAGGGCAATAATTAATCCAAGCTAGAGGCCACATGTCTTGCCATACATGACTGCCCCTCTCCTTATTCTGTAATTACCTATGAAGCCAGTTCAATTAACACAAAAATTGTAATTCCTGAAAATAAGTACAGGTGCCCTATGAGTTTTGATTTTTGAAAAGTTAGAGAACTTTGTATGTTTCCAACAGTTAACTATTTTACTGAAATAAATTGTTGAAATTTATTCAAGAATTCTTATTATTAGTTACCTTTGTACGTAATTATGCATATATAGATATTATAGGTCTGTGACTATGTTAATTAACCCTACCAATAAATGGTTATTTTATGAGAGAATTTTGACAGAAACAGTGAAAAGCACAGCTCAACTTGTCATGTCACACATCCAGTGCATTTATACTATAATATGTTTATTAGGTATGAAAATGGTTAAAAATAAAAGTGGATGACATTTATAGGGATGTGTATTAATCTATAGTATAGACCTACATGTATATCTATATGTTGTACAGTATTGTCAATGATATTGTTTCGGAGACTAAATGTCTGGGACTTTCACCAGGTCCCAATGTACCTTTTAGAGGGTTCCATTATACATGTTAGATAGTACATTCTAGCCAGTACCAGCAAGCGAGACAGATACTACAGTTTTCATTTGTAAAACAAATATCTGGTAATAACAATATGGCTCTCAAGATTAGAAGACTGACGCCATACCTAAGACAGAGGATTGCTTCATTATATGATCATGGATTGAGTCAGGCTGGAATTGTTAGAAAACTTTTAGATGAAGACAGCATTTCTGTCAGCTACAATACAGTACAGAAACAAGTGAAGTTGTACAAATCTTCTGGTATACTAAAGCAACACAGCAAGAAAAAGGTGACATCACAGAAGCTATCAGCTGATCATATGGAATATATTGACATGGCAATAAAGGAAAATAATGAGTTGACAGCAGCAGATCTAGCTTAGAAAATCAAGTTATTTTTTGGTTTGACTGATTCAAAGTGGACTTACTCAGGGCTCGCAAGCAGCTAGGATAGAGATTTAAATCCACTCAGTACTGCCAGACGATTAGAAGACAACATAGAGTAAAGCGCCTGGAGTATGCTATTAGATGTGCACAGACAAACGAACAATTTGACAATGTCATTTCCACAAATGAATCAACAATTAAGATACAAACTACCATCAGGAGAAGTTTGTTCAAGGAAGGTGACCAGACAGTATTTGTTGGAAAGCCAAAGCATCCATTCCAAGTACATGTATGGGCTGGGATTTCACGAAGAGGAGCCACAGACATACAAGTGTTTACCGGCCGCATGGACTCCACTTATTACCAGGAAATCCTTTCCTCCAAACTTGTACCGTTCATCAAAAGAGAATTCCCTGGACATCGCCTAATGCAAGACAATGATCCTAAACATGTGAGTAAGTCGACAGTTGCCTACATGAAAGAAAACAACATCAACTACTGGCCAACCCCTCCGGAATCACCAGACATGAATCCGATAGAGAATATCTGGGCTGCCCTTAAGCAGCATATCAGGAAGCACACCAAACCAAGAAACAAACAAGAACTGCTTGATGGTATTTGCCATTTCTGGACAACAGTAACCCCTAAACTGTGCAACAAGTACATTGATCATCTTGGGAAAGTAATTCCCGATGTTATCCGTGCTAAGGGAGGTCCATCTGGATTTTTTTAAAATTCGTACAAGTGTTATTTTTACTTACTCTGGAACATTATTTACACCAAGTGTTTTCGTGAAAATTACATATTAACCATAAACTACCTGTAAACTATATGTTACATGTACTTAATGATCAGTATTCAATGTGGTGAACTGTTATTTAATTACATGTACATAATTAAGATGCTGATATTTTTACCTACATTACTTAAGTCTTGTGATTGCATTTCTTAAAATTCATGTTTCAACAAACTAATTCAAAGACATTTTCTCATACTTATATGCAATTTATTCAAGAACTGTTTCTTATTGTGCATATAATTAACAAAAACAACAGATAATGCTTCAACTATCACATATATTTAGACAACTAAAATAAAAGTTGTTTACATCCAAGTTGACCTGTATTTGTTTTATTTTTTCAAAGTGGAGTAATATATATTATACACTTACTGCTCTCCAAAAGTTCTAGTACATAAATATATGTTACAGTTTGCTGACAAATCAGTTTATGAATAATATACTGATGATTATTAGTGAAATGACAAGGGTAATTATGTAATACTTTATGTATATATTATAAAAATAAATGTGTACTTAACAGAACTGTTGGAGGTCAGTAATAAGATATGTTTTGTCACAGCACTTATCAGTAGCAATCAGAATGAAGAATATATGTACAATGTAGTTCTAGGAATCAGGAAAGAAATGGGAGGATAGGCTCCAAGTCAAACTTCTTATGTAAAACACCAAACAGATACACGGTAGATTTGTCAATAGACTTAACACATTAACTCCACCACCTTTTCTCATCAGAAGGTAAACACGGAAAAAGTTTGAATACACTGTCTCTCACAAACTTAATCTTGTCTGCATTGAGTTTATCCTTGGACATTCTATGGCTGACATGACTATTGACATTTCTGTTGTGTAATTCTCCTAATTGGACTATACTGTTCACTGCAAGTTCTTTGCAAAGAGGTTTCGTTGATTTAACTGCTGGTCTTAATCTCGTCGATATCTACATCATCGAAGGTAGTTGTATATACAGGTAGACACTTACTCGCTGTTCGGCAATGGTGACAGTGTCCCTGCTCAAGACATCTGTGGGGGTTAGGTACCAAAAACCCATTTCTGTCATAAGCGTTCTCTCTTTGGGGATTGTCGGTGTTCTCGGGTGGCTCCTTGGTGGCGTTGAAAGACTTCTGATGAGGCACTTGATCCTGGATGTGGGGTACTAGCACTAGAATGGTCCAGTAGTCTGTCGGTTTAGCTTTCCAGTTGGTTTATGCGTGTAAGTAAAGTCTGCATCAGGTCTTTGTTTAGATCAAGAATGGTATCTGTTTGAGTGGTTTTATTAATAGTGTTAATTTGTGTTTTTGATTCCTGGCAGGCGACCTTTGCTGTAGAATTAGAAATTATATCTGTGACATCTTCGTCCGTGTTATATAAAATGCGCGCAGTTGATGTCAGTGGTTCGTCACTGAAGTCGTATACAGCCGCAGAACAAGAAGTGAGTGTCTGAGCATTTGGTTTCTTCTTCTGTAAAGTAAAACATACAATCGGTGATAGGAAAACATTTTTTATGAATCATGATGGCAAGCTAAGATATGATTTATTCCAGAAGCAATGTTTATCAATTATTGATTTGGAGTATTTAAGTTTTATTTTATGTTACCATGTGAAGACTTGGCTATAATTATGTCGTTATATGAAAGCTACAACTATAATATAATGCAACAGTAAACATGATTTTTTTATTCATGTACATCAGCAAACATTAGAATTAATGTTCATAATCTTTATTTGTTAAATAATTAACCTGTATATTTAATGTTTTATTAACTTATCTCTTGTTTACAAACAGAGAAAATAAACATAACAGTTAATATATATATATGTATATATTCGGATTTGAATTAGATTACATTGCACATATATATGTGTTTTTAACATTTATGGAGGACAAACTGTAAAGAATAAAAATCAAGGTCAAGTTATGTTGTCACCTGTGGTCAGTTCTCTAATACACAATGTTCATTGATTTACCTGTGATAATTGGGTTGGATACCATGAGACTACATGGGGTAACTCATGTACTAACAGACTGATTGATTGGTATTTGGTATCTATAAATATATTATAAAGGAAATGTTGTTGGTCAGGTAGATGTCCAATAGGTAAAATGGCTTTAGGGCTTAGGCTATAGAAGGTCTCTCTGCATAGATGAAAAAAAAATCTTTACAAATAAATTCATATCTACGTCCCCTAATACTGTATTTCCATTATCAAGGAAAAATATATTCATACATAAAAAAACTCCTATATAACAAAAACAAATCAAATAACATCAAATAAAAGTAATATTTCCGATATTTCATAAGAAAAAGTTTTCTGAAAAGAAAAAAAAATATATTAAAAAATCAATTCTTGAAATAAAAAAACCCATTCTTGAACAGAATTATTTTAAAGACTAAAATAACAAATCATGCATAACTAAAATGCTAAAGTAAATAAACAATATTTTTTATACTGATGTGCAGTATTATCTGAAATCAATAAAGCCATCTTACGTTCGTAACTGTGGATGGATTCAGTTTGGCTCTCTTCTTTGGTGGGGGTGGGGACGGGCTACTGTCTGGTGATGGTTGGGTGCTGCTATGCCTGCTCTCTTGAAGAATGAAACCAAGTTCACTTGGGGAATCTACAAAAATATGAAAAATACATGAACAGGAAGATGGATGGCATACCCAAATCAAAAATGTTGCCAATTTTTGTGAAACCAGTTGTTTTTTCTTTATTAATATTCTGATAAAAACAATCAATGATTTAATTATTATAATTTTGATTAATGTTGTTTACCTTATGGATATAAGATTTCATAATTTTCATTTGGTCAAGAACGGCCATATTGAGACAGGTTGCTCTTCGCATCTTAAAATACTTTCAGAAGATGGATTTGTACAATATGTGAATTAGATTGTATAAAAGATGAAAGTAATTTTTTAATTGTATCTGATTTATTGATTTTTAAAATGTATCAAAGAAGAATTAACTACAAATTTATAAATGCATGGATTGAACTAAAAATATGCACATATTTCATAATCTAGATATAAGCCTATACTCATGTTTTTATATCAGACTAAAGCAAGATAGATCTAAGTGAACACATTTCAAGTCTGGCCAACTTTCCTGTTTTCACACCTTGGTAGGCTTGGTCACACATGAGTGACCACCAGGTAAGTTCCAGGTAAAAAGTGGTCACTTTTCTGTAAGTTTTTAATCTACAGTCATAAACAATAACGTTATATTATGAAGTCAGTGGTGGAGTAGGGAGGCCTCCCCGGCCCGAGGGTTTGGTAATTGGACACGTGATCTACTGCTATGATGCCTAGCTATACCTATACCTCAATCATCAGAGGTGTGGACTATACAGTCAACACTAGTTTTGAGAAAATAAATATAAATAATCGGTAATAATAAGTAGAAATATATCAATACAATATGAAAATGAAATAACTTACTGCTCAACCCAGCTACAGTGCCTCCAATTTCTTCTCCATCCTATATGCATCTGATTGATTCATTTGGCTTCAAAATCCCTGCCACAATCTTAGTCGTTGGTACTATGCCACAGCTTTTATCATCAAACAGAAGTGCTGCATAACAAGGAACTTTAGCTGTAAAATAAATTAACATGTCTATAAGTAATTAGAGAAAATCACAAGCAGAAGCTTACATTTATATTACTACAAGATGACTTTACTTACATTTACAATGATTATTATAATATATTTTTTCTAGCATATCAAATCCTTTACTAATTAAGAACTGTAATGTTTGTTAATTAAGTTTTTAATCCTCCCTTAAACTTCATTATCTGTGTAAAGCAGTCGAGTGTATGTAGGTGCATACACATGTATTCATGTACTGTTCGTGTCAAGTATATATAGTCAAAACAAGAGAAATATATATTGATAGTGAAATACAAAGGAAACGTAAATTCAAAATTCCTGTTAAAAGCATAGCATTTTCAATTTCAATATCTTTTTTCAATCCTTAATAATTTGGGCAACTTATGAATACTTTGAATACTTACAAATCAAAGATTGCTGTCTGGCGGTCATGATTTCACAGTGGATCCGGGAAGTAAGTAGACAAAAAAGTTCACGCGCAAATGTTGAGGTTACCACAATGACGACAATTTAAAAGTGAATGTTTCTACAAAACTGAACTGTGGATAAGCCACAATCAAATCTAGAAGTACGAACTCAATTGAGTTGTTTTCATAAGCTACTCAACAATAGCAAATTAAGGCGTATTTCCAGAATTTGCTCATTAATTTCGCTAATTAACTTTGTAAGTGCAGCTAACTACATGTAATTTGGACATTCTAAGAAATATGAAAAGCATTTTCACAATGATTTCCACAGTTTGTACAACGAGAATTTTCTACTAAATTTGAACGGAAAAGATCGTCATTTAGAGTACTACATATATGCCACAATCTGATGCGAAAAATATTTAATTTCTGTCACCATAGTTAAAATAAATTGGTCGATGAGAGACTATTTGCTTGGCAAGAGCAATCTTAAAAGGAGAAATGGGTACCTAATGACTTAATATCATTATCTAAATTATTCAAGTTTCTTAAAGTAGAAGGTAAGAAAGACTTGAGAGTGGAGGAAAGTCGATAGTTTGGAATACAAAAGTCGATATTTTTTCTTAGAGTATATTGATTATTTTCACCAACTGTGGGAGGTAATAGATTCGAAAGAAAATTAGGAGTATCACGAGTGTTCATCTTATGTAATAATTTAAGTTTTCTCCTTGCTCTCCTATCACTTGTACTTAGTAATTCTAAACCTGATTCACTATAAAGAGATTCATTTGTTTGCAAATGATGGCAAACTCGTTATTCTAGCTACTTCCATTAGACAAGCATATTCTAAAATAGGTAGTATAAATGACTTCTAAATATGTAAAAGGGTATCACGATTTAGCATATATTTAAGTTTACGCAATCCATTTGTTTTCTTCATAAAAGATCTATAGATTTCATTGAAATGGTCAGACCAATTGGCATTTGAACTAAGAGTTACCCCAAGGTGTCTATGAAATTGACTAAAAATTAGAAATTTACCATCAAAAATCTAAATCTCAATCTGCATCAATTTCATTCAAGTTTAAAATGAAGAGCAATTCAGTCTTATTGGGATTAAAAGATACAAGCCATCTTTTTGCCCACCTATTTATCTTTTCTAAATCGCTGTAAAGTGCATATTCAATATCTCTGCATGATGATGAGGATTTTGATAGAGCTGTATCGTCCGCAAAAAGACGAGTATAAGTTTCAATTTCATCAGCAATGTCGCTTATGAAGATAACAAAAAGAAGTGGACCATGTATTGAGCCTTGAGGGACTCCAGCCATAATCCTACCGATTCCTGAAAATGAATTATTAATAAATACTTATTGTTGTCGATTACTAAGATATTTTCTAACCATAACAAGAAATTTCCTGAAATACCATATGATTGTAATTTTATTAGAAGACTTTTGTGCCATATCTGGTCAAAAGCTTTTGAGATATCACAAAAAACCATACAAGTGTACTTTTTTCTTCCAGATTTATACAAACATTATGAAAAAATTCTATCAATTGAAATACTGTTGAATGTCCTTGCATAAAACCGATTGCAACTGAAAAATAACGGAGTCCTGTTTCATCTATTATTTTAGCCGTGAACATGTTTCCAAGGTTCGCTCCGACACGTTAATTTGCATGGGCGCAGACATGTTGGTTTTCACGATCGGGGTCGTTTGACAGCGCTTCATAGTTATAAGTGGTAAAGAGCTCTGGAAGAGTGCTGTCTCTAAAGACGCTTTACGGTACAGCACGTAAACACACTAGTTAGGCCTAAGTACTTCACAGACCACGCGAGTGAAATAAATATGCACACAATCAATCCTTCAACGTGAATCGATAGGTTCGTTAGAAAATTCACTGTCGTTGGGTGTTCATCGTACGTTCATTAGAACTATTTACTATGGGCTCCAATGTTCGCAGGGGTGTTGGTTACATTAAAAGAAACGACTGATTAACCATGTGCAAGTTCTTTCTTATTCCATTATCGACGGATATTCAATATTATACGCACCTGTAACAATATTAAAACACTAGTTTATGAGAATGAACATACATCATACATAATATGGCTATGATAGTATAGACCATCCTGACATACATTACTGATATACTTATTTATTTCATGATAGGTACGATACATTATTACATACGCAAGCAGTTATATAATTATCTTACACGGATCATGGTTGAGTGATTATCAACTGTTTATGGAATTTCAATTTACAAAAGATATAAGTAGAGTGTATACACTATTATTAGAACATTACGTATATAAACATAAGGTTACTTTTTGTACAATAAAACTATCTCACCTGTGTGTGCACTCGGGCGCTTTGTCCTGGGGGCACAAACTCGATACACACTTGTATGTCTGATACGTATATAAATGTTTGGTATCGAATAGATCTAAGCAAGACAAACAGACATTCTATTACATAACCGGTAAAAGTACACTAGGGTTACGATATCGAATAAATACCGTGATATTGGCAGCCAGGTGAGTACGTCCTGATGGCCGATTCATAATTTCTGAATATACAAGAATATTTATAGAATATAAAAAATATTACGTAGATCGTTTTACATAACTTTGAGTGAAATCAGTGGATCAGAGAAATAGTGCCAAATGAATAAGGGGATATGTACGGTTAATAATTTACATGGCGGCTTTCTAAAAGATGCTAATTGGCTTAGTTCTGTTCTGTGTTGTCTATTTCCAAAATGTCTGTTGTATTGCGCGCAAGAATCGGTCAAGCTTGTCAGCGTGTCTAAGAGTGACAGTTGGTTTTCTGTGTACGTCAAGGGGCACAGAAAAGGGTGTTGTTAAATCGTCATAACACATAAACTCAAAATACTATTATAATTACTTTAATTAAAACTATGAATAACAAGCATGTGACTATCCAGGCGTACACTTTGAAAATGCAAATATATTATTGTCAATGTATAAATACATTGTATACTTAAAAAGATAAATTAAGCATAATATTAATAAATTAATTATTTGCGTCATAGAGTCATGAACCTGCCTACACTGAGCAACATACGCCACGTGTTTTTTCTGTATCGATATCTCCCTGGAAGGGAGGATATCAGATGAAGATACAATTCGGGGGCCGCCCGTCAAAAGTTCCGTATGGTGAGATGCAGTGTTGTACGAGAGTATTGTATTATTTGTTAAGTAGTTTCATCAGTGTAGGGCGAATATCGCCTCTTTGATAATCAGTACTTTAATGATATCGTTAACCTGACACACATTTATAACTTTTGAGATACGTGCAATCGAACGAGAATTTAATGTGTGGGGATCGAGTAAATAGACATGTCGTCACTGATGATTTTTATATATAATGCTATATCAGTGATTACGGAGTGATGAGTCTTTAAACGTTCACTGATCAGTGGACATGTATAGGCAACTGTCCTGCCTACCAGTCAAATATGAGATTCAATCCACGCATATTGATAAGTTACCTGTGAACGATCAAAAGTAGTTTTGGTAGTTAGGTCTGGAAAACAAGGTTGAGTTAATTACATACTTTACAACGTAAATGCAATGAAGGAAATTTTCTCAATGTATGTTTAAACTGATAACGTGAGTTCGTGTAAGAGAAATGGGGAAGGAAAGTTTTAAATGTGTCGCGATTTAAATATTTTTAACAAGCACACTCTTACTAACATGTTAGATGTTCTTGTGAAGATTATGAAGAACTGGGAGGCGGAATATATTACTATGTATATATGATACAGAATTGAAATCTAGAACAATCTATCAACACGTTTATACAAATTCATTCATAGGAAAAGGTTATCTGTGATGAAATAATTTGTTTCCTGTACAACTTACTGTTAGGGGAATTCTATATAGTCCTTTCATATTTTTCACACCAAGAATAATCACCCGTAAACAGTCACGAATTCTCCTCGTGATCAGTTTTTCCGTTTTCTTATTTTCAAACGAGAACTAATAAAGCATATGAGTCATATCGACAAAGTAATTTTGTTTGCCGCCTATTGTTGTACTTTTCAGCGCTTGTATTGCTGGTGGAAGTAGTTGAATATATCAGTGGGTAGGCGCCACAAGCCAATAGTCTGGTCATTGGAATGGTTGTTTCATGTCGATATCATCAGCTCGCTTTCTTTCTCCTCTTTCATCGGATTCGTCGTTTTCTGGCAGGTGTCTGACGAAACGACGTCTGGTCTGTAACCAATCGTGAGGAGTATCTCCAGTAACCTTAATATCACGTGGACGCCAGAACAAGCCCAAATGCTCTATCTGGTTTACATTAGTAGCGAGGCCATAAAATTGAAGTTGATATTTGTAAGTATTGTGCACCATGAGTTTTAAATATTATGCGTCATATGACAGATGTATTATGGTAAGACGAAAGTTGTGTATTGTAAAAAATGAATACATGATTGGATATTACCTTTACTGGCGTAGAAGGGAGAGCGGGGGTCTATTTGAGGGTTAAATTTACATGCTGGCACTTGCAATTAATCCTCCCAGTATACATACCAGTAATATCTGTACATGGATAGCTCTAGTCTTTCTTACTAGTTTTTTCGGTTGTTGTATATGATTGGATTCACAGTGATCTGTTGGTAACGTAAGGGTGTGAGAAATGTCTGCTGTGAATTAATCATGTTTAGGCTCTATTATTTATTTTAAAAGGACCTTTTTATATAATATAAATTAGTACACATGTATTCACAGCAGACTTTCTTCAGCTAACTCTCCGTTTACAAGTCGTGTGGTATATTGGGATGATATTAATTGGTTTCTATCTAATAATTTGACGAAAGATTTAACCTTAACTAGAGATTTAAATATTATTTAAATATTATATTAAATACTCTGACCTTATCATAAAATCTTCGCAAAAAGCTTGCATGTTTAGTGACTTTACACCGGTAGATGTATTGCCGTTGGATGTTGATAGTGAGTCGAGTCCATTGAGTATGTTCGCAATGTGGGAGTGAGTCGATCTGGAGTATTACTCGTAATGTTGATTGGTGTGTGAAGTCGATCTGAATACCTTTGGAATGAACACGGACGGCGTTCTTCCATTTCAATTCCCATGAGCATTACAAGTCAATCTGTTTTAGGTCGACCGGTCTGTGTATATAGCGCCATCTGTGTATTATCCTGTATATAAATCAGAACCAACCTGTGTATACCTGTGTATAATGACCACTTGTGTATACCTGTGTGAAGGCGACGCACACTGTGTATATGACCACCTGTGTATACTGGTGTATAGCGACGCGACGCTGCTTATGAAAACCAGTTCAATATAATGGATGGAACAAAATGCCAAGGAAATACAACTTTCTAAAAGTTAAACCATAATCAGGAGAGGGTATTATGTTGGTTTTGTTGCACTTTTTGATGTTGACGTTTACATGTACACACTTTTATTGTAATAACAAAAAAGTTATCTGCCTCAGTAGGGATATGGTATTAGATCTTAGATGATTTTCAGATAATTATTTTTATTACAATTGGGCCTCGGTTTCTTATTCCAAAACACTTTTTCTACTCATTATTGGTCTTATAGCAATATGGAACGCCAGTAGTAGTGGTGCTTCGGTGTCTCCGGGTATATTTGCAGTTTTGAATCTATACGCATGATGAAACTCCATCCTGAAAACCCAGAGTTACTTAATCCCTGTGAGAAGGGAAGGATGGATGCGTCAACTCTGGTAGAACATATATCAATTTGCATAATTGTGATTGAACACATGACAACCACATTTTTACTGGAGGAATAATTACGTATGCACTGCAATTTAAAAGATAATACATTGTGGTTTTATTTCATTATCCATGCTTATTTTGCCACAGCTGAATATATTTTTATACTATTAGCCTTTTTGTATTATTATTTTTATTACATTATAATTGCATTTTATTAATATTTAATTCTTTCGTTGTTTTGTTTTTTATTTTTTTAGATTCCCTACGTAAAAGTCTTTGTAGTATTTTGGCATCACTGGAAACTAATGCAGTATTTTCATTCCATCAGTAATGACAGAGAGAAACAAGGGGAAGTTAATCTAGTAGATAAGACTGAGTAAGGTTCACATGACTAGGTTACAGTGTACTCTGTTTTGATACACGGGTACTTGGTAGACTTCATAATGCTCACCGACTTCAGTTCAAATTACTAAAACACAACCTTAATGGATTAATTTTTTTGTAAAATAAAATTACTGTTGTTCATTGTTAATCATTTTTGTGCCAAACAGAATGAAGATTGTTATGCCATATCTATAAAGAGAATTATTTTTGTGGGGGGGGGGATTTTTTGATTACTTTAATTTTGCTTTCAATTATTTGTAATCCGCAGGTAATATTTTACACACAAAAATAATTATTTTAACAAATTTGCACTAGAGATGCACGGCAGTTTGAAAATTGTCTGATCACAATAGTTTTTAAGGATCGTTTTTGTGCTGTTCAAAATATTACATCAATAAGGTAAATGGATGAATTCTGGTGTAAAAATATATTTAGTTGACAAACACAATTGTGTCACATTTTTAAGTGGTTATAGTTCTTATAATATTTTCCACAGCAGAAAATATCTGCCTGAAAGACTACATATTGTGTGTAGTAGTGTTTTTATCAGCTTGTGGTGACAAATGTAGATACCAGGCTGAATTTTAGGAAGCCCACACAATGGTTTAATACACAACGAAAATAAGATAAAATAAAGGAATATTGGGCACTTACATGGAACATTTAATGTCATTTACCTAAGTACAGACTTGTATCTTGCGAGAGGGTCATCTTTGAACATCGGTATTGTATCAAGCACAGGGTGAAAACTGACCGATTCGCCAGGTGTATTTTTTTGTATATGACCACGCTTTGCTCATACATATCCAGTGTGTACCTATTCAGGTTTGTTGAGGGTGGCAAGGACGTTGTCACGTTATACAATACAGTGGTTTGAAGATGGCAAAGCCATGGTGCAGTTGGACTGGGATTGGATCAGCTGGTGAACCGTCAATTATCTATCTCACTTCGACTGTTTGCATATTGCAGAGTAAGCTCCCTAAAGATAGGTTATCTATTAATTGTGAACGTCTATTTTTTATTGGTTTGTGAGCTTGCATTTACTGTTCATTTTCTCTAAAGTATGATGACGGCAAACACATGACGTCACAATCAACACCGTTACCTGCAATGGTGCGATTAACTTGGTGCTATAGTTATGGGTTGCAAATACAGAATAGTGTTCACACTGATGTATTTTAATAAGCGGTTTCTATTCGAACAGTTTCATTTAAGTATCTTAAATTAATCTAAACCTGTTAAAATGGCTAAATGACATCATTCTTCACTTTTGACAATTGGTGCAACAATTTCTACTACTGCGTTATAATAGCAGATGATATTCAATGACCTTGTCTCATCAACAAGTTGCATTGTTTTGATTTTATCATTGCCTCTGACCTTCGACCTCAGTCCATACAGTAGATTTCAACAGTTATGGTTAAAGCCTACCATTATTCTGACGCTTGACAATTATAATACTATGTAGTTTATTATGTTTTTTTTTTGGTTAGAGTGTCATTGCGT
This sequence comes from Argopecten irradians irradians, assembly GCA_004382745.1. Classification (NCBI taxonomy): domain Eukaryota; kingdom Metazoa; phylum Mollusca; class Bivalvia; order Pectinida; family Pectinidae; genus Argopecten; species Argopecten irradians. Next base: position 101,075 of record SAYR01075030.1, on the reverse strand, counting down.
CGACCTTGACCTCATTCAGGACCGAGTGTAGGGTACACGGTTTGCTTTGTACTCAGTGAAATCTCTATAAGGGTTATTTTCCAATTAATGTTGTACTACCATCCAGTCAAGTACTCTTGGGTAGCTGTTTGCATAGAGGTACAGGCAGTTATTGGTAATATGGAGTTCTGACCAAGATAACACAATTTTAGAGGGGCCAATCTAATGAACATGGCTTTGAATTGAGCATTCATAACTTTTGACTGTATGGAACACATAACATGAATATCAGGGTCCTCAAATTACAGCAAAAAGTATTTCTATTTGTCTCAATTGCTTATGTTGCTTTGAATTTCTCTATTATAAAGCCTTGAACACTGTGTTGTGTCTGATAAAGAGTCAGGAGTACCGAGGAGCTCTCTCGCGCAGCTACCAAACAAGTTACATAGTACAATACCATTAGCTATACACACTGTATAATGCATAAATTTGTTTTTGTGATTTTGACTTTTAAACAGTGTTTGTTTATCAATAACTGTTGTAAGTTTGAATTTACATTGGGAGAGACTGTACAGACTTTGGATCTATCTGACATCTCCTGAGTGAGTAAAATTGTAACTTGAAAATAACTGAAAGTAGAAAATATGTGTTGTTATAAAAAATTCGGACATAAAATTGTTATGGTTTGTTGTGCACACAAAATACTAAAACTGAAACTACATGTCTATCATGTAAGATTGAAAATGATTTTTTATATTTTGTTGAATTGGTCCAGATTGACAAGGAAATTGAAATGGCTGTGCTACTTTGCGTAAGAGTTCTGTCCCACTACATAAAATGCATCTTCATGTGTTGCTGGGTAGTTTGCTATTCGGTGAAATTGACTGTAGTTCAAGAGAAATGGTCAAAGGACTGGTCGGTGGGGGAAGGGATATACTTTTGACCGCTGTATGTCAGTTTCAAAAATACCACATATGTTATCTTATTAGTATGACCATGAAATAACATGGATATTGGGTACGATTGCAATATCAGTTCGATCTGTACATACTGTTATCGTAATTCTATACAGATGTACTTGAATATTTTTACCAATAATGCAAATCAGCACATGTGTTTATTTTGATACTTTACTACAGAAGCAAGGTTTGAACAAAAATATTTTCACACAGAACTTTAAAATTGTTTAAGACAAAAATATTTTTATTTTACTTTTACAAAATCATACTTCCTACAATTATGGAAAAATTCAATGTTCATGCAAGACTAATTTTTGTTACAGATAAATTTCTATGTTCAAGGGAAAAATATTTGTCACATGCAACACTTTCAACAAGGAAGCAAATAGATTATGTGATACATCCAAAAATGTGACGAGGTAGATTTATAGTATACTATATATACGATTTGATAATTTAAAGAAAAATCCTTACGACGAGAATCTACTATTAGTTCAGATCGTCTATATTTTTTTTTTTATACACTGTATATATATATACTATATATATATATATAGGCCAAAAAAATGATAAGTCTGTTTAGGGTTACCCGACCGAGACGCCCTTAATTTTTTATCCTCTGACCTAATTTTTTCCCCACTTTTCTACGAAAAAAATTAAAATGACAGGACATTTACCGATCACAGACTCCAGTTCCCGGCCATTATTATTAGAGTGAAAGACTTAAAAAAAAATCATCCTAACTACCGACCCTATTTTTTTTGCCAATTTTAAAACAGATCATCGCTACGATCTGATCAGATACATTTTTTTTGCTTAATTTTTCTTATCAACTTGACCACATTACCAGACGCAGTATCCGAGCGATCAGGGGAAGACCATTAACATTTCCTTGTAGGTGTTGCATCGTATATCCCAAATCGT
>SAYR01075030.1:87123-99188 GCA_004382745.1 Argopecten irradians irradians | reverse complement strand
TGTGTTTCTTATATGTAATATACATTGACTATTTATGCCTATGCAACGAAAGAAACATGTTTGGTGTGATGGCATGTTATTTATATTGACAATTTTGATTCTTGAAACTTTGCTATATTTTTTCTTTACATTCAGGTAGCTATAGACTGATGTTGAAATGTCACTTCATGTTTACTAGTAGTGTGTTGTCACTTATTGGTATTCCCAAGGCAGGTTTGTTGTACACTGCCATACAGGTAATAATATTGTGTGTAAAGCTGACATTATTTTTTTGAAAAAGGTGATGCATATATTTTTTACAGTACATGTACAATAACCATGCGTATTTTTTTTGCGCCCCCATTCCTACCTCCATTATCCCAAACCGGAAGTCCACGTGCACTGAGGTCAAGGTCACTTGTATTTACTAACAGACACTGACTTGACATAGTAGATGACTTTTGTTTGATGACATTCCCATTTCCCATGCGCGTTTTCTTTTTCTAATTAATTTTCCTCTAGAGTGTGTAGTGTTGTCTAATATTTACAGAATTATTTCATATTTTCCATCTTATTTAACTTTATATTTCAGGGACTGAATACATTTGTATATACTTATATTATATACACATTTTTCTTTTCCAGAGGGTGAGCATAGTGTATTTTGATCTGGTATTTACATGTGTTTTGTTTTGTACTTTGTTTATTTTTGTACGATTTCATATTAGACTTTCAGACTCACATATTGGATTTTTTTTCTTTCTTTTTTCAGATCTTTTGTTTAATCTTTATATAGGTTTTTTTTGCAATTTTAGTAATCGGAATTTGCGATCAACATATCTGGTTTGAGTTTTCAATTTATTTTTTCCAGTAATCATATTTTCCTTATATTGTAATTTTGTTATTGTTTTTTTATTCTCTTGTAACATTATTTATACAGCTAATACTTTGATTTTTGTCATTTTTCTTGAACATTTACTAGTGCATTTTCTGTTGCACAAACATTTTTTTCCAGATTGACTTATTTGCATTGTATCCATTTAGTACATTTTTTTCCAGCTCTCAGGAATTATAATATCATCAGTTGGATAATTTATGTAGGTGTTGTGTCACTATTCAGCTCAGTGTGTTGACTTTTGTTACTCTTGTATTTTCTTGTACTTCTATTACCATACACACTCGACATGTCGGATGAGGATATACCAGAAGAGGAAGTAAGGAAGCTTGTACAGTACATGAAGAAGTTTAAGATGAAGCCTAAGTTAGCAAAAGAGGAAGATTTTCTGGCATGGATGACTGGCACATCTGAAAAGCTGAAGCAAGAATTACAGGATGATCATGAAGAAGAAGAGGGAGTGAAGCAAGATGCTTCGAAGAAAACAGAAGAAGTTCTACCAGGCCCACTACCTGTATCAGTCCTACACCATTTTCCAAAGATTTCCACATTTTCTGGAGATGGTAAGTCAGGTGTAACATACGATTTATGGAAACAGGAAGTAAGGTGCTTGAAAGCGGAAGGACATTCAGAAAACACCATAAGACAGGCTATACGCAGTTCACTGAAAGGAGCTGCCCTGAAGGTCAGAAGTAAAGTTGTCAGTGATGCCTCCATTGAATCCATACTTCAGAAGATGGACTGTGTTTATGGCATAGTGCAACCTAAGGATATTCTTCTGAAGAAGTTTTATAATGCTACCCAAGCTGAGTCTGAGGATGTCGCCACTTGGAGCTGTAGGCTACAGGAATTATTTGACGAGGCCATGGGTAACACCTCTGAGGGAACAGAAACACTTAGGACTATCTTCTGGAGTGGACTTCGTGAAACTTTAAAGGATATCACAGGACACCTCTTTGAGACCTACCATGACTTTGATGAGCTACTTAAAGCTGTCCGAAGAGTAGAGCAAGAGAAGAAGCCAAAGTCTACTGCCTCCAAGAACACTATCACCGCCAAGTCCGCAGTTACAGCCGACGATGACTTACGTGGTATGATACAGCAGATGGGAGCTACACTTGAGTCAGTTTGTAAATGGCAACAGGACTTTGACAAGAAACAACAGGGTCAAGATTCTAGGAACCAGTCACCACATCAAGGCTCTGGATCTTACAGAAAGGACTTCAGCCATAGAGGTCCAAGAAATAGAGGACAAAGATGGAACCAGCACCAGCAAGGCTACCAGCGTCAGAGTACCGGTTATGCTGAGGCCAGCTGGAACCCAGAATATTTGGAAGGAGGAGACAACCCAGACTATGAGGAGCCTGCATGCTACCGCTGTGGACAGAGTGGTCACATAGCATTAGGCTGTCGTGCTAAGTTGGACAACTCCAGAGGATCCTCCAACAGACGTCCTTTAAACGACAGAAGGCCTTTCGCGCGGGGCAGACGTTAGGCTGTTTTAGGATAGATAGCCCCATGGATGATAAAAAGAACAAACCTACAGCAGATCTAGTTGGGACACCCACCGAGGCTTCTGTTACTGTGGAAGGTCACTCTGCTACAGCGCTGTTGGACACAGGATCCACTGTTTCTACTGTCAGCCGTACATTCTGGGAGGATTGTCTAAGCCATTTACCTATTAAACCACTGGACTCTATCCTCAAGGTGGAATGTGCCGATGGACAATTACTTCCCTATGATGGAACAGTGGAGATTGAGACATCTGTCACAGGCCTTTCAGGAACAGAAGCTAACACGGTGAAGGCATTATTCTTAGTCGTCCCTGCGAGCAAGTACAACAGCAATATACCAATTCTATTGGGCACCAACGTAATGAACATCCTTATGCAACAAACACGACAGAAGCATGGAACTACTTTTCTCCAGATGGCGCCATTGACGACACCGTGGTATTTAGCATTCAGATGCATGGTCCTTCAGGAAAAGGAACTTGAGAAAAAGAACGGACAGCTAGCCATAGTGAAGTTAGCAGGCCACTCGCCCATCACCATAGGACCCAACAGCGAGACAGTCTTGCAAGGTTTCTTGGATAAGGAGACACCATACCCACCTGTCTGTGCCTTAGTTCAGCCCACATGCCACTCTATGGTACCCACTGACTTGGACATAGCTCCTACCATGGTGGCGTACAAGTACAAGAACACCGGACCTGTGGGCGTAACTATCTCCAATATCTCAACGAGGACAGTCACCTTGCAACCAAGCTCCATCCTATGCGAATTACAGCCGGTTTCTGTTGAGGATCTTGAGGATCTTCCGTCCAATGGAAATGACACATTAGATTTGGTAGAGATCTGCACAGACGGACTTACAGAAGATCAGATTGCTGAAGGTAAGGATCTGATACGATAGTTTAGGCCGATATTTGCCACATCTGATGAGGACCTTGGCCACACAGACATCTATGCCCATCGAATTGAGCTGATGGGTTCCCACTCCATTCAAGCAGTCCTATAGGAGAATTCCACCACCGATGTTTAAGGAAGTGCGAGATCATCTACAACATTTGCTGGCAGCAGGAGTAATAAGAAGATCTCGTTCTCCTTGGTCCTCAAACATCGTTCTTGTCAGGAAGAAGGATGGATCATTAAGAATGTGTGTCGACTATCGCCAACTAAACCAGAGAACAGTAAAAGACGCCTATGCTATCCCAATCGAGGAAATATTGGATTCACTTGCTGGTAACAAGTTCTTTACTGTTGTCGACATGAAGTCTGGATATCATCAAGTTGAGATTCATGACAATCATAAGGAACGCACAGCTTTTACTGTAGGCCCCCTTGGATTTTACGAGTATGTGCGTATGCCCTTTGGGTTAGCAAATTCACCTGCGACTTACCAGCGTCTGATGGAGGAGATTCTCAGTGACTACAACACCACGATATACTTCATATATCGGGATGATGTAATAATCTTCGCCCCAATATACGAAGAGCATCTTAACAGGATACATCAGGTGTTTGACAGAATTCAAGAATCTGGATTAAAGCTGTCGCCCGGGAAATGCTCCTTCTTTATGCGCCGTGTGAAGTACGTTGGACATATAGTCTCCGAAGACGGCATAGAACCGGACCCAGACAAGGTCGACAAGGTAGTTAACTGGGAGACCCCCACTACACCCGAGGAAGTGAGACGGTTCCTCGGATTCGTCGGTTACTACCGTCGCTTTATCAAGGATTTTTCCAAGGTGGCCAAACCACTCACCGTCCTCATGCCATCTCCTCAGAAGAAGAAGGGATCAAAGAAGAAGGTTGAGGCTCAACAACCGTGGACGTGGGGACCAGAACAAGAGACGGCATTCCAGGAGCTTAAGCAGAAGCTAGTTTCACCGCCTATACTCGGCTATCCCGATTTTGACCAACCGTTTGAAGTCCACACTGACGCCTCCCTCAATGGACTAGGGGCTGTTCTGTACCAACAACAAGGCGAAGTCAAGCGCGTCATAGCCTATGCCAGCCGAGGCCTTACCAGAGCTGAAGGACGGTACCCAGCCCATAAGCTAGAGTTCCTTGCTTTGAAGTGGTCAGTTAGTGAGAAGTTCAAGGATTACCTCTGCCGGAGCCGCTTTACTGTAGTTACCGACAATAATCCTCTGACCTACGTCTTGACTTCAGCAAAACTCGATGCCACTTCACACCGCTGGGTTGCTGCCCTTGCCAGCTTCGACTTCGACATTGTATATAGGCCAGGAATCAACAACGCCGATGCCGATTCCCTATCCCGCTTGCCTAAGAGAATAACAGACGAAGCCATCAAAGCTGTATGCCAACAACAGACAGTCCCATACATTGAATGTATTACAATGTCAGCCCACACAGTAAATGTGTTGCAGGAAGATGGAGATCCCATACCAGAGCCCAACGTATTTCAGGAACAGCAAGCTGATCCGGAAATCAGTTGGATCATCCCTTGGGTCAGACGAGGACAGAAGCCACCCCGAAGCAAGACACCACCTGGCTATCATATCGCAAGGGGATTTGATCATCTTAGGATCTCCGGTGGATTGCTTTATAGAGAGACCGTCGTGGATGATACAAGGAAGCGACAGCTAGTGTTGCCACGGTCAAAGATCTCGGTCGTTATGGAAATGGTCCACGACATGATGGGACATCTAGGACGAGATAAGACCTTGAAATTACTACAGGACCGGTTTTACTGGTGTGGCATGGCAAAGGATGTCGATGATTGGATCAAGAGGTGTCAGCGATGTGTACTCAGGAAAGCCACTCCAGGAAGAGCACCATTAGTAAGCATCAAGTCAAGTCAGCCACTTGAAATGGTGTGCCTGGACTTTCTGACTTTAGAGACATCAGCCGGAGGGATGAGTCACATCCTCGTCATGACCGACCATTTCACGCGCTATACTGTCGCCGCTCCCACGAAAAACCAACTTGCGAAAACAACTGCGGAAACCTTCTTTAACAACTTCGTTGTCCATTATGGCCTTCCTAAACGGATACACACGGATCAGGGTCCGAACTTCGAGAGTAACTTGTTGAAGGAGCTGTGTAACATCACCGGCATCGCCAAATCTCACACCACCAGCTATCATCCAATGGGTAATGGATTATGTGAGCGCTTCAACAGAACTCTCTTAGGAATGCTCGGAACATTGGAGAAGGACCAAAAGCGGAACTGCAAAGCCCATGTCGCTGCACTAGTCCATGCATATAACTGCACTAAGCAGGACACCACAGGACAGTCTCCGTACTTCCTTATGTTTGGACGTGAGCCATGGCTACCAGTCGACATAGCCTTTGGGATTGGATCATCGAAGGATGCAGTTCCTCTCACCCGCTATGTGAAAGACCTTAGACAACGGTTAAAGAATGCATATGACTCTGCAGCAAGACACATTACCTCAGCCCAAGACCATCAAGAGGACAACTACAACAAGAGAGTAAGAGGTGGAGTTCCCGAGATTGGTGACAGAGTGCTTGTACGGATTCTAGCGTTCGATGGTAAGCACAAGCTGTCAGACAAGTGGGAAGAAGATCCATACATCGTGTCGGACCAGCCCAATAAGGACATCCCGGTGTATGTGGTGAAGAAGGAAGATGGAATCGGACGAGTTCGGACACTTCATCGAATCCACCTCTTACTCATTGGTTATCTACGCCCAAAACCTGTGCCTGCACCTAGAAGGAAGGCTCGTAACCTGACTCCTGACGCCAGAGCTAACGCTGACGTAACACGGAACAAGGATATCTCACCAGACGAATCTAGCAGTGTGTCATCGGAAGAAGTGTACCTGGTCCAGACACCAGAAGATGAGTCAGAAGTAATTTCCGATGACATGAAGAATACTGAATAGACTAACTCCGTCGACGGCAATGAGACAGAGCATGGGGACGCCATAGAAGACTCTGCATCAGAACAGCAAGGCACAGAAGAAACAGAAAGTGAATCTACGCATTCTGAGGAGCAGAATTCTTCACCTGCACGAAGAAGGTCAGTCCGCGATAGGACACTCCCACATTGGATGCGAGGAAGTGAATTCTGTTGGGCACGCCAGGAAGCTGTACCAGAGTGGACTAGAACAGTCAACTTTTTATTGCAGCATTCCGATTCGCCAGTTTTGCGAGACAGAAGAAATGACGTAGCTACGACAATCCTTGAAATAGTAAGAAAATCAACGTAGACTACCACCAGACAGATGATACCGCAGTGAATTACTTTATTACTTGTGCGCACTTTTATCCTATAACTTATTGATGCATTAATGTCTTTTGTCTTTAATCGTTTACTTTCAATGCTTTGTATACGTTCCCATAGTGGAGCGATAGTTATTATTCTTGGTCATTCCTTGTGACTATCTTGTGCATGTGAAATTAATTTATTTCTATTCCAGTTCGTACAGACTATACTTATATTTTGAATCAGTCATTTTTTCAAGCTTCTATTTTTAGGAAGTCGAGGACGACCTTCTTGAAACCAGAGGAGGATGTAGCAGGGTCATTCTTATGACGTCAATATTATATTTATTAATATTGCATTTAATTTATCTTTGTATAGTTACAATGTATTTATACATTGTACAATAATATATTTCATTTTCAGAGTGTACGTCCTGGATAGTCACATACTTGTATTCATAGTTTTAATTAAGAATATATAATAGTATTTTAGTTATGTGTTATACGATTTACTAACACCCTTTATCTGTGCCCCTTTGACGTCACACTGGTCACTTAGACACGTGACAGCTGACCGATTCTGCGCGCGATACAACAGACATTTTTGAAATTAGACAAACAGACTCTAACTAGCCATTAGCATCTTTTAGAAGCCTGCATGTAAGTATTAACCGTACATATCCCCCTTAATTCATTTTGGCACTATTTCTCTGATCACTGATTTCACTCCAAGTTAATGTAAAACGATCTACGTATATATTTATTATATTTATAAAGTATTCAGTATATTCAGAAATATGTAATCGGCCATCAGGTGTACTCACCTGGCTGCCATTATCACGTTATTTATTCGATATCGTAACCCTAGTGTATCTTTTACCTTATGTAATAGAATGTTCTTGTTTTGTCCTTGTTAGATCTATTCGAACCAACATTTTATATGGTATCAGCACATACAAGTTGTATCGAGTTTGTGCCCCAGGCAAAGCGCCCTGTGTCACACACAGGTGAGATGTTTTATTGTACAAATAGTTAACCGTTATGTTATATACGTAATGTTCTAATAAATAGTGTATACACTCTTACATTATATCTTTTGTATATTGAAATCCATAAACAGTGTGATATATCAACCTGTTCGTTAAGATAATTATATAACTGTTCGTATGTAATATGTACGTACCTATCATGTATAATATAATAAGTATTATCAGTAATGTATGTCAGATGGTTATACTTTCATTAGCCATATTATGTATGTGTATTTCATTCTCTAAACTAGTGTTTTAATATTGTTACAGGGTGCGTCATAATATTTGAATATCCGTCGATATATGGAATAAAAGAACTTGCATGGTTAATCAGTGTTTCTTGTATTAACCAACACCCCTGCAACATATTGATAGTGAAATATAAAGGAAACGTAAATTCAAAATTCCTGTTAAAAGCATAGTATTTTCAATTTCAATATCTTTTTTCAATCCTTAATAATTTGGGCAACTTATGAATACTTACAAATCAAAGATTGCTGTCTGGCGATCATGATTTCACAGTGGATCCGGGAAGTAAGTAGACAAAAAAGTTCACGCGCAAATGTTGAGGTTACCACAATGACGACAATTAAATAGTGAATGTTTCTACAAAACTGAATTGTGGAGAAGCCACAATCAAATCTAGAAGTACGAACTCAATTGAGTTGTTTTCATAAGCTACTCCACAATAGCAAATTAAAGGGACAATTCACTCAGGCTAATTCTTTTACATAACCAAGAAGCAAAATATGGCATAAATGTATTGTGGCATAAATGTATTGTTCTACATTTCTTATGAAACATTTAACTCAATATATTGACAAATTCCACGTTATTTTTAAGTATTCTAATTAATATCGTTGTAACTACAAATCGTTGATCAATACAATTAAGCAGGTACGGTATATGTACTCTGTACCCATTCCCGAACCAAAGTCACGCACGTTAAACAAATGAACTACATAACCACTGAGGAGGTAATAGAATGATTCTAATAGGCAAGGCAATTCATCTAATAAGGTAAACCACTACTGTCAGAGCGATATGAGCAGTTCTAGACAAAAGTTGTATTAGTCTACGAGCAAGGGACATGGTTCGGCATACAAAAAATGCAAGATGTTCGACCACAATGTGTAATGGCGGACAGCGAGCGAGTTTCAAAGTTTCACACACATTTCACCACCATGGGCTTTTCGAGCATATCACAGTAAAACCGACTGATCTCATTTCCATTAGAACCGTTTTTTTTCCCGATATATTTACACATTTTAATGTTGTCTTAGATTGAATTGTCCCTTTAAGGTGTATTTCCAGAGTTCGATCATTAATTTCGCTAATTAACTTTGTAAGTGCAGCTAACTACATGTAATTTGGACATTCTAAGAAATATGATAAGCATTTTCACAATGATTTCCACAGTTTGTACAACGAGAATTTTCGACTAAATTTGAACGGAAAAGATCGTCATTTAGAGTACTACATATATGCCACAATCTGGTGTGAAAAATATTTAATTTCTGTCACCATAGTTAAAATAAATTGGTCGATGAGAGGCTATTTGCTTGGAAAGAGCAATCGTAAAAGGAGAAATGGGTACCTAATGACTTAATATCATTATCTAAATTATTCCAGTTTCTTAAAGTAGAAGGTAAGAAAGACTTGAGAGTGGAGGAGAGTCGATAGTTTGGAATACAAAAGTCGATATTTTTTCTTAGAGTATATTGATTATTTTCACCAACTGTGGGAGGTAATAGATTTGAAAGAAAATCAGGAGTATCATGATTTTTCATCTTATGTAATAATTTAAGTTTTCTTCTTGCTCTCCTATCACTTGTACTTAGTGATTCTAAACCTGATTCACTATAAAGAGATTCATTTGTTTGCAAATGATGGCAAACTCGTTATTATTCTAGCTACTTCCATTAGACAAGCATATTCTAAAATAGGTAGTATAAATGACTTCTAAATATGTAAAAGGGTATCACGATTTAGCATATATTTAAGTTTACGCAATCCATTTTTCTTCATAAAAGATCTATAGATTTCATTGAAATGGTCAGACCAATTGGCATTTGAACTAAGAGTTACCCCGAGGTGTCAGTGAAATTGACTAAAAATTAGAAATTTACCATAAAAAATCAAATCTAAATCTGCATTAATGTCATTCAAGTTTAAAATGAAGAGCAATTCAGTCTTATTGGGATTAAAAGATACAAGCCATCTTTTTCCCAACCTATTTATCTTTTCTAAATCGCTGTAAAGTCCATATTCAATATCTCTGCATGAGGATGAGGATTTTGATAGAGCTGTATCGTCCTCAAAAAGACGAGTAGAAGTTTCAAGCTCATCAACAATGTCGCTTAGGACGATAACAAAATGAAGTGGACCAAGTATTGAGCCTTGAGGGACTCCAGCCATAATCCTACCGATTTCTGAAAATTAATTATTAATAAATACTTTTTGTTGTCGATCACTAAGATAATTTTCTAACCATAACAAGAAATTTCCTGAAATACCATATGATTGTAATTTTATAAGAAGACTTTTGTGCCATATCCGGTCAAAAGCTTTTGAGATATCACAAAAAACCATACAAGTGTTTGTTTTATTCTTCCAGATTCATACAAATATTATGAAAAAATTCTATCAATTAAAATACTGTTGAATGTCCTTGCATAAAACCGATTGGAACTTGAAAAATAACGAATTTTCAAGGAAATAATTATAAATATGCTTATAAACTATCCTTTCAAATACTTTTCCAACAGTTGAAAGAAGAGATATATAGGTCGATAGAAAGAAATGGAGTGTTGATCTCCCTTTTCAAAAGGTGGCATTACTTTAGCAAGTTTCCACATATCTCGGAAAACACAAGACGATAGGGATAGATTAAAGAGAATTTCTAAAGGTTTGCAAACAGTGTCAGCAGTGTTTAAAGGGACTAAACCATTTAAAATTCATGTAATAAAAGATAAAAAGAATTATAGAAATAAATACATTGTAAATGTAGTGTATTTTGTGTTAATAACAAAGTTTAAAAGTTTGTATACCCATTTTGTTCAAAATGTAGAAAAACTGAAAATGATTAAGGAATAAACATTTATTTTGTTGAGGTTATGAGGGTATTATGAGAATGGAGCATATGTAAATTATGTAACCCCGGATAAGCCGGGTCACATGAAATTTACACGGGCTCCATTATCATTATAACCTCATAACCTCAGTAAAATATGAATCTTTTCCTTATATTTACAATTTTTCACGTAAATGAATATTACTTATTCTCGTGACATTTGAATATTTGTTAAATCAAATTACCAATATTTTGTTCTCTCCCGTCATTGTCATCGAATTCGATTGAACAGGTGATTGGAATCGAGTCATTTATATGTTCCCACCAAAAGTGGGGTCATGACCCAATGTTGCTACGCCAGCGACTATTCCCGTAACAATAGAATCGCCGCACGCATGCGTGTTATACTATCATTATGCACTGATAATGATAATACTTGAAAGCTTGGTTCTTGAGTCCATGTCAGTGCAAACTGTAAATATATAGAAACGACCTAGTCACTGTTTCATATTATTATCTTTAGGCGAGTGTAAACAATCCCTATTTGCATGCGTGATGCGGGAACATTCAAAACACCCGATCGCTGGAAATCTCATCTGTCTAATGACATATCTGCTTTCGACTGAAAACGGCAATTTATCGACTACAAGTTCCTGATTACTGTGTTGTATCTAATACATGTATACTTTGAAACACGCAGAAGTTTTGTGAAGAGTTTCTAAGTGTAAATAACCCTTTTGTTGGACATGTGTTTGCAGCTTTAAAGAAGAGTTTTCATTATATTATATGATTTTATACTCCCTTCTACTATTATTTTATTTTCATTTGCCATGATATTAGGTACTAGTCCACTAAACCTGCCTAGATCTATATTATTAGGCTTTTTTCCCCAATGTAAAGACTATATATTAGGGAAAAAAACTAAAAAAAAACCTAATAATATAGGCATGTTTAGCTGACTAATTAGGGCCATGTATTTCTTTTATCATCAAATCAATATTTGATATTCCCTATATATCCCTAGTTATAATGTCCATATCCGTCTAATTGACCTTCCCTATTTATCCCTAGTTATAATGTATATCCATCTAATGAACATTCCCTCTATATACCTAGTTATAATGTCTATCTGTCTAATGGACATTCCATACATATCCCTAGTTATAATGTCTATCCATGTAATGAACATTCCCTGAATATCCCTAGTTATAATGTCTATCCATGTAATGGACATTTCCTACATATTCCTAGTTATAAAATTTATCCATCTAATGGACCTTCCCTATATATTCCTATTTATAACGTCTATCCATGTAGTGGACCTTCCCTACATATCCCTAGCTATAATGTCTGTTCGTCTAATGGACCTTCCCTATATATCCCTAGTT
>SAYR01075030.1:59200-80891 GCA_004382745.1 Argopecten irradians irradians | reverse complement strand
AGTGTATTGTTAGAGATTCTATGAAGCTATTAAATATGGTCAAACTAGCTCAGATAATGCAAACACCTCGACACAATATTTTTCGACAGCAGGGATATCGGTCACATTTTATTCAATAAAACGTTAAAAGTTGTAAATAAATAAATTTTGCTGCTCACAAAACCGTCCCGTTTACTAATATGTAATATATGACTGTTGAAAGAAAATATTTCATTCATTATATCTGCTTGTGGAGAAACATAAGAAGGTTCTTAATTAGAAAATTATGAAAGTGATATACTGGTCACACTTAGACTTTAGGGGTAACCGTCACATCCAAAGTTGCGAAAAACTGAATATTACAGCATGTACATGTAGTCTTTATTTACGCATTCATGCAACTCCAAATGGATTACCCGTCAAAATACTTTTATTGAATTGATCTTTTAAACCCACCCATCAGCAAATGGTTGGCGAGCTATAAAAATAGCCTTCCCCCCATTGGTCGTCATCCGTCCGTCTTTTATTTCTGTTATTTCTCTGAAAGTACTGGAGGGGTTTCATATGTAGATCCAGTTATGTATAATATATTTCGGAATCAATCCGAAATCGATTTATTTCGATATCGTTACATGTATTTGCCAGAGAGTATTAAGGATCTTTTTCAAATTTCATGTTTAGAAAGTCATCTTTCTTGATTCTAATAGATGGACTTGTTGCTGTGGTTCAAATTAAACATGTGAGATTGTGAGATTAATACTTAATGAACCTTTCTCAGTGGCGTAGGAAGATGAAACGTAATGGGGGGGGGGGGCAAAGGTCCTCAATATTTGTAAGAACCCCATAACCCCCCCCCCCCCCCCCCCCCCCCCCCCCCCCCCGTCGCACCTACAGGAGGAGATTAATTCAATAATTCAACACACAACCATTATACTTTATATACTTTTTTCATATATCATTAATATAATCCTTGTACACATTTTCTAGAAAGTGGATCGCTAAAAGGAAATTAACGAATACAACGAAACTGGCCAAATTATGCGTGTGAGCGCCGAAGGCACGAGATTTTGGGTCTGGGGGTCGACCCCGGGAAAAATATTACAATTTAGAATGGCTGAGAGGAGTTTTACAATGTTTTTTGATGATTTTTGCGAGCGCCCGAAAGCGCAAGATTTTGTGTTTTTTCCCGGGGGACCCCCGGACCCCAACCAAAACTCAAAACTTTTATCACGCCTTCGGGCGCTCGCCAATTCATCAAAATGCATCGTAAAACGCATCTTAGCCATTCTAAAATCGTAATATTTTTCCCCGGGAAAGATCCCCGAACCTCCCAAACACCAAAATCTTGCGCTTTCGGGCGCTCGCAAAATCATCAAAAAACACATTGTAAAACTCATCCAGCCATTTAAATCTTAATATTTTCCCGGGGTCGACCCCCAGACCCCAAAATCTCGTGCCTTCGGCGCTCACACGCTAATTTGGCCAGTTTTCGTATTCGTTAATTTCCTTTTAGCGGATCCACTTTCTAGAAATGTGTACAAGGATTATAATAATGATATATGAAAAAAGTATATTAAAGTATAATGGTTGTGTGTTGAATTAATCTCCTCCTGCTGTCGAAAAATATTGTGTCGAGGTGTTTGCATTATCTGAGCTAGTTTGACCATATTTAATAGCTTCATAGAATCTCTAACAATACACTCTCTTGACGCACGATAAGGTTAGAAGATGCATTGCTTTTATGTCATAATTTCACCCGATTTCATCTTGAAGCGGGCCGTTTTTTCATTGTTTTGTGTGTGCCCGATAATCAATTCCGGTGACGTAGGTTGTCCCCATTGATACAAATGCAAAGTCACGTGCCGATTTTGATTGACAGCTGGCCATCCGTCAAATTTACAGTTATTGTTTGATAGGTCAGCTTCTGAGGCCACTAAAGCAATTTGTCAACGACAACCGTTACATTGTTACACTTGGAAATTAGTTACGATATCTCCAACTTTTAATTAGTTATAAAGACAGAACAAACTTCTTTTAATACATAAATTCAATGAAAATACAGTCCTATACACACACGCTCCTGCAGTAACTCTAGGGAAACGATTATGTGCTGCTATAGAATTACTCATCTCATTTCTTTATAAAATGCAAGCAAAAAGAAGAAAAACGCTTATGTAGCATAACGAAAGTCTTTGCTGCGTTAGAGGCCAGTATGAATTTAAGCTCTTCGTACCCAATACGCTTGTCTCCCATTTCTTTAGAATACGTTGAAATTGTTTTTTTCTCGTGTAAACTTTACCGCAATTCAATTGCAGCCTTCAAGGTTTTGATTGCCTTCTTCGTTGGTGTCCTCAAGCCAAATCAGCTTCGCTGGGCACGATTGTACAACATCTCTCTCCTGTCATCTGTATTTGTCCAATATTGTGTTTTAGCCTTCTCCAAGCATGCTCTCGCTTATTCCATACAACCTTTCTAATATAAATTCCTCTGGATCAAACACACATCCCTCGCCATTTAAGGCCGATATTCAGACAGCCAAAATGCTTTCTTAACAAGAAAAACATTCTTGGCCCACCGATTCTTTATTTCAGATATTTCTGTCATCGTCTGCTATTATTGTGCCACTTGCATCAATCCTCATCATAATTTGGAGTCGAGGATATACATTTTTTTCTCCCTGTTTATACAACATTTTTCTGGCGGCCTATAACACTGAACTCACAGATAAGAACAATTGATATAGCCATAGAAACAGCTGCTGTTAGCTTTCGCCATTTTTTGTCTTCAAGATAATTCCTCAGAGTCTCAATTCCTGCTCTTGCTTCTGTCATTGCAATGTCAACTTTACCAGAAAACAGCAAGAGCGGGCCATATCTACAAAAGAAGAAAATGCATATTGGAATTACGTTAACAGATTGCCGTTCTTTACCAAACACTTTAAAAATATTATATTACACTAATATAATAGGCCAATAAAGTGAAATTTACGTTTTCACTTCGCTCTGCGATGTTTGGTCACGCGCTGACCTTTGACCGGTAGGAGAAAACATTTTCACATTGTTTACATTGTGCTCTTTTAACGTCGCTTCAGCGCAGAATGGTACATGAACTGCTTCCACAGTTCACTTTATTTTAAAACGAGATTAAATTTCTCGCATCAACAACATGGAAAAATATTTCAAAATCGGCGATTTAAAATCCGTAAACAACGTCCAGAGAATGAAGTTTTTCGGTTAGTCAGTATTTTGTGGTTGCCTTGGCGACGAGAAGGTAACCTCGAGCGGGCAGAATGTCTGTGTTGCAGCTGACAGCATGCACGCATAATGGATAATGTAATATAGGAAAATATTAGAATTTCGTTCAGCTTCGGGATAATTTAAAGTCGTTAACGAGTATTAATCTAGGGATTGCGTGCCAATTGCTTGTTAATTGACCTGATGAAGACAATTAAAAAATTCGTGTGCAAATGAATTCAACTCATGTGTCACGAACTGATCTGAAACTGTCAGTCCCCAAATCCAGCAAACACTGCGTCCTCAATCCATACTCTTTCTTTAACTCAATATGTATCGACCTCCATCAAAATGATATATTCTGTATAATATTCATAGAAAGTTGCGAGCATCTCATTACGTTTGGTTAAAGTAAAAGTTACAGGTGATTATAAACATGTAATGTTTACAGCAAAATATGTTGTCATGTGTAGCGATTTAATAAACAGGCATACGTGAAAGTTCTGTAGTGAATGACATGTATCTGAGACGACACATAATTACCTGGAATTTGGATATATCATTCGTGTGCGAAACTGTACGAAAGGAAGTACGAGCGGCACCAGCTTTTCCATACATTTGTCAGACATCGTGATCGGCCAAGCCTTTTCAGTTATCATCTGAGGCTTGTCCTAAAGCTAATCTGCCTTGAGTCTCTTCGTACTTGCAAATAATAACACCATAACACTTTTCGTCAAGAAATCAAAAGATAGCCATTCTTCACACTCTTTAAGACACTCGATATGGGGCTTAATATGCCTTTTCCTGGTACACTTGTCTTGAACTTTGTCTATGCCAACGTCCTATACCTTCCTTCTACAAAATCGTTTATCGCTCTCTGTTTGTCTGTGTTCTTCGTATTGCACTTAAGAACTATAATTTGTATTATCACCCAACCATTGACAACATTCTCATACCGTATTCGAAAAACTTCGATATTTCACGCGCCACAATCCACGTTATTGTCAGCCATTTAATAAAACTACAAATGTTAAACCTAGCAAAAACGGCCAGTAACCGCCACCTGACTTAAAGCACATATGTTCAGTAGAAATCCAACATACAACAAGCCAGTATTGTAGATCGGGTCAAGAATGCGCGTTCCTATTTCTTTTGTCTACCGATTTGGATTCAATATTGGGTATTATAATAGCTGCCACTAATCAGTACAGTCATATCAAAGCCGTAATTGATTTAAATGTGCCAACCAGAGCTTCAGAGTTAGCATTATTCGTAGTTTATGCTGGCAAGCTATCTATAACGATATACAATAGTAATTGTTATATTGTTATCATGCCTATATCATGTCACTTACATATGTTATCTATTTTATGTATATGTGTTG
Organism: Argopecten irradians irradians; assembly: GCA_004382745.1. Classification (NCBI taxonomy): domain Eukaryota; kingdom Metazoa; phylum Mollusca; class Bivalvia; order Pectinida; family Pectinidae; genus Argopecten; species Argopecten irradians. Next base: position 76,295 of record SAYR01075030.1, on the reverse strand, counting down.
GGTATCTTCAACCGGTTCACCCTTAGGTTGTGCGAGATTAATTGAAACTTCAACACGGATATGCATAAAAAATCAAGTACAAAAATATGTAGTTTGTTCTTTAAGCGCCTTTAAAAGGACAATTTAGTCTAAGAGTGCCATAAAATTGGACACATTATACCTTCGGAAAAACCAAATCCAGTTGTAATTTTGAAAAGATGAGATTAGCCCTTGCAATTCTTACAGTAACAACTATGCCAATAAAGCCCGACTACGGTGACAATGTATGTGTTAATCGGACGTCTTGCCGAACTCTGAAACCCTTGCTAGGGGAAATTAAGGTTAACTTTGGTTTAGAAAGTACTTAAAATCGACTTTGTTATGAGGAATTTTAGTGTGTGTTTACCGAAATATATGTGCATAGCTCCTTCCTAAAAAACAATCTAATCAACTCCTTGTTGGTTACTTATATTGCATTTTGTTTGAACTTTACGTTGCATATGGCACAATACGAATACAGCGTACATATTGTAGTGTCCAGGCCTGAAGTGGTCATTGCCTATATGATTTGGATATTTCAAGTGGCGGCTTTTAATTAAAATTACTTCAAAAATGTCGGGATGTTCTTCAATATTAAAAATGTTATATGTTTCCATACGGAATGAAAAACAAACATTGATGCCATATTTTGTTTCATGGTTAGTAATAGAACAAGCCTCTCCCTCTTAATTGCGTGCTAATGTCATTTTAGAGTATTCAAGTTCTCTGTATGCCATATGCTTACAAGTGGTAAGATACTGTGTTTTGGGAGACGGTGGTTAGAATATTATTGATCTGTATGTTTTACTCCCGACAATTGGACAACCAAACCCAGTTCGTGTCCATTCCCCAAATCAGGATGGCTCACGTGCTTGCGAGGAAACGATTACGCTATCTACCATTTTGTAAGACTTTGGTTGTCTCGGTTGAAGATGTAAACACAAAGCCTTCCTTTCAGGAGGCTATGCTTCAACTCAAAATCCACAAGTTAGACCCAAGCATGAAAATAATAAGCCGACCATAAACGTTCGAGGATCACTTCTTCTAAGAAGACTTGTGTGATTTTGTGTTTAATTTCATGCGCGGGTATGACAGTTAACAAAAATTGCAAAACTGAAATATATTAAAGAGACTGACATCAATGCTTATAATTAATTGTGTGTACTGATTTGAGTGAACTATTTTGTTAAAATTGATCCTAAATTTGTAATTCAATATCGTTCAGTACTGAAACCAAATATACTCAATGAACATTTGTCCAATAGGATTTCACAAGATCGTGTAGTCTGTCTGGGGCTAAAACTGTGTCTTTAGTTGCGTGCTCGAGCGGGATAAATACAGGGAGTGGGACGGACTGGTTCGCCCCCCGTCTGTCAGTATAATGTGACCGGTGATGGGTGTGTTGCCTTGGTGTTTGTCGGCCGGGGCATTGCTTCAGGTGAGTATAGCACTATAAAAAAGGAGGCAACAGTTCCACTATACAAAAAAAAGACGACAACTGAATGAATTTATACCCGCAGTCTCCCAAAACACGCACCTGTGCGCAAACAGTACACGCAATCATTACCGCATTCATGGAGGCCGTCCTTACATGACCATAGCTGTTAATAGGACGTTAGATAAATCAAAAATAAACCAAACAAACAAACAAGATCTTGTTTGACGTGATCAAAGCTCAGACTTTCACTTTTAATATCGTTGCATATTTTTCATTAACAATTATTTTAGTTAAACCCTTAAATTATATACTGTTATTAGAAATGCAGTATATTAAAATGATCGTCGAGCTCTTTTGGTGCAAATTAATCAATAAAATAAAGTTTAAGTAGCTTTTAGTTTCAATGAATTTGATATAAAAATAAAAAGAATGATCGCGCTCTGGATACTTTTATTATTGTTACAGGAAGTACAGGCAACAGCTCACAGATATTTAGTTTTAAAACGAGATACTTTTTGCAGTTAAAAAAAAAAGAATAGGCGTAGATTTTTGTTGGGGCACAAGATCCACAGTATTAATGCACATTAATCTTATCATAGAAAAACAAATTAAATTGTTTGGATATAAATTATGTTCCACTAATATTAATTAAATAACCCTTAAACATAATTAAAGAGAATAACCCATGCATTAAAACATTTACAAAACTATATCTTAAGATCAATAACAACTGTACTCTCGTAATTCATTATGCTTAACTAGAAAAAATACCCACAGGCTTGGAAAGTGCTTTAAAATCAAAGTATTATGGCTGTTTAATATAGACTTGTGTAACACTGTATTTGTAAACTACGGACCGTAAGGGCCAACGGGCATTGATCAGTTCTGAATCCATCATTTTATTGCCATATTTCTTTCTAAATTACTGCAAGTACAAAAGGCCCAGACTCTCATTACACGCTCCAACTAGGAAAACTAGGAAGCACTGATTGCGCATGCCACCAAAAAAGTACGAAACATTTATTTATATGTAAATTTTTGTGTTAAATAGACACATATAAGCACTGATTAAAACAGTCAGTTATTGTTCCAAATGATGAGTATCCTTTATGCTCTGTCCGATGGGTGAAGCATTTTTAAGTATTTAAGGAGATTTGAATGAATATTCTTGTTTTTACCAATACAATTTGACTGTTTAGTAAATCCCTATATACGGAGTTGATTCGTTCGGATTATCTTTAAGTTCTTCCTTATTTCATACATGATATTCTTTAAAAATCTGGTGACCCTAAGTTTGTTCCAATTAGCGATTAACAAAGTTATAAGCAACTACGATGGAAGAGACATACAAATCCTCAAGCTTAGACCAAAAAATGAACCGGAAGATAAGTCTGATAGAATACGAAAACAGATTAAAAACAAATGTGAGTTTGCGCAAAATTAATAATTTCTAGCCCTGAGCGATGTGGTTTATATTCACAGTTAGATTTGATTGTAATAGCCATAAAATGGCTAAATAACTAGATTGGAAACCACGGTCAAATTTAATGCTTATGACTTAATTTTATCCTTCTCTAATTACATGTCGTCTTTGTTTTACTTATGTAATAATTAAGAATTTCCAAGATTTTTTTTCACAGCATATTGTCACGTAGCCCAAATTAGTTCAGTTTAAACTCCTAATGCAATAAAACTTAAATTTTGATTGTCAGAGTTGATTATTTTTGTCACTTCCACCACCTGTATTTGGGTTTGCATGTTCTCCTACTATAAGCAGCAATGTCGTGACTCTTGAGCGTTTTCTATATCAAAATTAGTTTTAAAGTTTGCCCATAGCACTCAAGTAAAAAAAATGTTGGAACATGTCTTTTCAGTCCCAATCGCAAAGGTCCATAATGCGCAATATCACAACAAGATTGTTCAATTGTGGTCCCATGTGCAATCAAACTCAAACCTCATAGCAGATCGTGAGGATGATCCATTCTTAAGTCTAGAACAACTGATGTTTCGGTACTACTTTTCAAGCTTCCAAAAGGCAAGGTTTATTCACTGTTTACAAGAAAATAAAATAGTACCAGACCACATAAGAAAATAATAATAACAGTTAGAGCAGTCAGTGAGCAAACCCAACACTCCCAAGACAATATGCCAGTTGACAGATCAAGCAACTCTGGAGGAATAGAAAGTATGCTTAAAAGGCTGGAGGAACGACTTGCGAGACTTGAGAGTGGCAATAAGAAGTCATACCGTGGCACCGGACAACCGAACGGGAACCGGACTTGTTATATCTGTCAATCTCCAAATCATTTCATGAGGGATTGTCCTGATAAGAAGAATCCAAGTACTAATCAACAGATTCAGGGAAACTCCAATCCGTCAGCTCAGAGGGCCTAGGTATGACGGAAGAAAGGCCCAGCGGAAACGAAAGTGTGATGTGGCTAGGAAATGTTGGAGAACCATACAAGAAATGGGACAATGGCTTATACATACAAGGAAATCTTGGTGGAATTCCTGTAAACTTTTTGATTGACACCGGCTCAACAGCTACTTTAATCCCGACATCTGTTTTCCATTCTTTAAGCAGTGACTACCATCTTACCTCAAATTCACGAAGGTTGTTAGATGTAAATGGTAATGAAGTAAAAGTTCAAGGCCGTACGGAACTTGATATCCTAATTGGCGATACCATATATCACACACCCGTTACTGTTTGTGACATCAATGGGGATGCCATACTGGGACAAGATTTTCTTCTGAAACACATAACCAGGATAGATTATAGGAAATTGGCACTTTGTACAAACACCGGCGACATTCCTTGTTGGCTTGGCGGAGAAACACAGATGGTATGTAAAGTTTCTGCAACTGAGACTACCGTAGTTCCACCTTTTTCACGTGTTGGTGTACCTATTTCTATATCGGGTTCAACTCATTTAGCTGATGCTGGACTTATTGAGATGACGACGGATACTTTTGCCGATAAAGATGTACTCTTGCTTCCAGGCATTGTTAATACTCGTATGGAAGAGAAGTCCGTAACTATTGTTAACTTTGGGAGTGTACCTGTGACCTTATATCCAAATATGCGTTTGGGAACCTGCGAGTCCTACTATGAGGAAGCTGCCCCAGATATTGTCCAGGCTGTGACATCCGCAGAGTACAATGACAATCATTCCAATAACCAAGAGGTTCCATCGCATTTGACAGATTTGCTGGAGAGAAGCTCTGTTCACATCTCAGCTGATGAGAGAAGACAATTGGCGTTATTGCTGACGAAATATGAGAATGTTTTCTCACAGTCATCTAGTGATCTTGGCCGTACAGATAGAGTTCAACATAGAATCAATACTGGAACTGCCCATCCCATACGCCAACCAACACGCAGACTACCCTTTGGTAAGCGGGACATCGAAAAAGCAGAGTTGGAAAAGATGATAGAACGTGGTGTTGTAGAACCATCAAGTAGCGCCTGGTCCTCGCCTATCGTTCTAGTTTCAAAGAAGGATGGTAGTACTCGGTTTTGTGTGGATTATCGGAAACTGAATGATGTCACAGTAAAAGACGCATACCCTTTGCCTCGGATTGACGAATGTCTAGATTCTTTATCCGGAGCAAAGTGGTTCAGTTGCATGGATCTTAATTCGGGATTTTGGCAGATAGGCATGAATGAAGAGGATAAAGAGAAAACAGCCTTTTCCACCAGTCAAGGATTGTACCAATTTAAAGTTATGCCTTTTGGTCTGGCAAACTCACCATCCACATTCGAAAGACTCATGGAGGATGTATTGCGTGGACTCCAGTGGGAAATTTGCTTGCTGTATATGGATGATATTATTGTACCAGCTGTCAGTTTTGCACAGACCCTATCAAGACTTGAGTTTGTCTTTGTGAGACTACTCAATGCCAATTTAAAGCTAAAACCATCCAAATGTCATTTCTTCCAAAAACACATCCAAGTCCTAGGCCACGTTGTCTCTGAGGAAGGAATACACACAGATCCAGCAAAGGTTGATGCAGTTCAGAACTGGCCCAGACCCACTAGCACAAAAGAAGTACGAAGCTTCTTAGGACTATGCAGCTATTATCGTCGCTTTGTTAAAGGTTTTGCTAACATTGCCCGTCCGTTGCATAAGATAAGTCAAAAGAACCAAAAGTATCACTGGAACGATGATCATGCATCAGCTTTTCAACAGCTAAAGGCAGCCTTGGTTTCTCCACCAATTTTATCATATCCTATCCCCGGTGTAGGATTCATCCTCGACACTGATGCTAGTGATCACGCAGTTGGAGCAGTTCTGTCTCAGCTTCAGGATGGCACAGAGAAGGTAATTTCCTACTTCAGTAAATCTATGAACAATCATGAACAGCGGTATTGTATCACTAGAAAGGAGCTGTTGGCGGTGGTTTGCGCCCTGAAGAATTATCATTGCTACTTGTATGGCCAGGAAATACTCCTGCGGACGGACAATGCAGCTGTAACATGGATGAGGAATCTGAAGAACCCTACCGGCCAGGTAGCTCGATGGTTACAAGAACTTGCTACATACAATTTGTCAGTGGTACACCGTCCTGGACTTAAACACTCCAATGCCGATGCTCTGTCTAGGCGCCCATGTAACACCTGTAGACGTCAGCAAAGCTTGGATGATGAACATGGCGCCGAGGAGTGTGGTGATGTAGAGGAATGTAACTATGTCAAAGCTGTTACCAGGGGTCACAAAAGCAAACAAATTCAGGAGACTATTCGCAATCAAGCTCTGCTGCCAGGTTGGGAACCAGAAGTTATTCACCAACTCCAACTTCAGGATCCGAAGATATCCACGATAATGGTTCATAAGGAAGCTGATGAAGTCAGACCTGAATGGAGCAGCATTTCTGGGATGACAAGCGACGTAAAATGTTTGTGGCGCCAGTGGGAACGACTTGAGATTAGATCTGGCATGCTATACAGGAAGTGGCTGAATGAAAATGGGGGCTCTTACCTTCAACTTGTAGTTCCTGAAGAGAAGAAACTGGAAGTCCTGAAATTTTACCATGATGTTCCAACAGCTGGTCATTTGGGAGTTGAGAAAACTTTGGAGAGAATAAAAACCGCATTCTATTGGCCAAATATGAAAGCAACTGTTGAAGAATATTGCAGGACCTGCGGATGTTTTGCACGTAAGACAGGAAGAAACAACAAACCTGCTCCTATGAGGCAATTTATTACCGGTGGACCTATGGAGAGAATTGAAATTGATATCCTGGGTCCGTTGCCTTTGACAAACAAGAATAACAGATATATTCTAGTAGTTTGTGATTGTTTCACAAAGTGGACAGAGGCGTATCCTCTGCCAAACCAGGAAGCTATAACGGTGTGTAGGGTGCTTGTAGATGAATTCATTTGTAGGTTTGGAACTCCACTCCAGATACACTCAGACCAGGGTAGGAATTTCGAGTCCGAGACTTTCCAGCAGATGTGTAAGCTCCTGAAAATAGACAAAACAAGAACAACAAGTATGAGACCACAGAGTAACGGCAATGTTGAACGCTTTAATCGAACACTGACAGCTATGTTGACAATGTACTGTGAGAGGAAACAGTCCACATGGGATGAGTTGTTGCCACAGGTCATGATGGCCTATCGGTCGTCAGTTCACAGCAGTACCCACAGGACTCCAAACATGATGGTCTTTGGTCGAGAGATTGTGATGCCTCTGCAAGCTGTTGTCGCCCAACCTGAAATTCAGACAGATAATGAAGATAATGAAAATGAATATGTTCTTAACTTACAGAAAACTCTTAGCAAGACTCACGAGATGGCCCGTAAAGCATTGAAACGGAGCAGTGAATATCAGAAGAGACAATATGATGTACGAGCCAGTAGGAGACATGGGTTGGATGTTGGTCAAGTTGTTTGGTTGTATGAGCCATTACAGAAGACAGGTGTTTGTAAGAAGCTGACATGTGCATGGAAGGGTCCTTGTGTAATCCTGGAAAGGATTGATGATACGACATATAAGGTCCAGAGGTCAGTGAAGAAGCAACCAAACTTGTACCATGTTGACCGCCTGCTTCCATATAAAGGACGATCATTGCCGGTGTGGGTTAAGAAATTAGTGAGGGAGGTTAGAGCAACGGAGTGACGCAGTTGCAGTATTTATTTGTTGACGGAGGACAGTTACGGACTGGGCTTGCCGTATTGAACGCATCAGGTGGAATTCTATTCTAGCTCGGAAGTATTGACTGTATGCCTAAGTGCCGCGCACACGCTAGAGGAAAAGAGAGCTCTCGATGGATGTGCGACTGGCTTGATCACCCAGTCGGGTCTCATCCGGCTCGGCAGGTCCATAATGGCGTTGGATAGCCGAGCAGTTAGTCATGTAAAGCTTGAAGCTAGAGGGGAGTAAAGAATTGCCACGCGTTTTATTTTGTCGTAAATCTGTAGCTGATATACTGTATGATTGTATTAACCAGCCTTCCTCTTCGTCCACGCCGTGTAGATGTATCAAATCCGTGTAACCGAAGAATCTCGTTGAGTAGCTTACCCGAAGATGTACCACCTTAGGGATGCGTTAGGTTAGATTGATGAAATTAACTTAAAGATCAATTGTATCTCATTCACAGATGACTTCAACTGTTACGAAGGTGTTCACCTGCTAGTTGTGCTCATCACATACATCATTTCCTTCAAACCGAGATTTAAAGACTCACTTGATGTCATCACCACACTCTGTACTACGAGTAGTATGTCCCTGGTGCTATGACGAGGAGAAAACATTCCGGAGAGTAGCAGATCTACAGCCACACTGTCAGAAGAAGCATAGGACGTTTCTGAAGGCCACTTTAGATGCTTTCCTGACGGAGGCCAACGGGTTCTGGTTGTCCGTCCATCCGGAAGACTACCGAAGAGTAGTCACCCCTACTAGGTGGGAATCTCCTGAGGCATTGCAGGCTAGGGAAGCTGTTCTGGATTGGCTTCGTAAATGCCGGAAGACAGACAAGACGCAGACATCATTCCGGTCAGGTTGGGACACGTCCCGCCGACTCCAGAGGTCGCCATCGACCGAGAGCCAGTTTGTGCCGGACTACGACGAAGACACCAGGGCATATTCACCTTCCAACCCCCAGATAGGTGCCCCGGATGTTATCATTGGGCATATATCCTTGACGAGCCGCCACGCCAAGGTAGAGATGTATTCCCGGGACCAGAGGACCTTCTGGTCCATTGAGCTGGAAGAGAAGGCTCTACAGAACAGCACGACCATGGCCAGCCTCGCCCGGAGGATATCAACGACAGTTCCTTCAACGCTGTCCAGTACACCAGTCCGGAGGGTACTGAAAGGAAGTCAAACAGCTCTCTGGCTTAAACTATCGGCGGTGCTGGGTATTGCCCCCAAGGCCATCAAGACTCTCATGCAGGGTGAGATATCAATTCCGGTCGCTCGCCGTCGTCATGGCAGTCCGTCCCCAGCAAAGAGAAGGAGGGTGGAACAAACGGTGGAACCAAGGGTGGAACCAAGGGTGGAACCAAGGGTTGAATCAAGTGGGGATAAAGACGGAGTGCTCACTGCAGAGGCCGCCGGGGAAGGGGACCAACAACTCAACGAGAACCAAAGCCAAACTCCCAGAGACGTGTGCGAGGCCATTTGTCCATCCACGCAGGAAGCCAATCTCCCAGACGACTCCCATGAGGAAGTTATGGACCTCAGTGTGGATGGTGATTCATCTGAGACAAGACCCGTTGTTAGGCCAGAAGAGGCAGTGGAAGCCCCGGAGACAGCAGCAACTACACCAGTAGTTTTGCAGAAGACGGAAACCAAGCTATCTTCTGAGCCGCAAGACTTGTCCAGTACCGCTGTACTTGATTTAAGTCGTCCAGTCAGCAGGTCCGAGGATGGTGGCAGCCAAGAGACAGTCCTCGACCTCCGTCGTATTCCAACACCAAGCGCTCCACCAGCCAACATTAGCGACAGTAGTGTACCAGCAGCAGACAACCCAAGTAAATGCAAGGGAGTAGCCAACGAAGAGAAGGGTCGTCACCAACCAAACTGTGATGGAATGAGAGCGCAGCACATGTTAAGAATGGGGTGCATGCCATTAGTTGCTCCATCGAGAAGAGCTTGGACTGAGAAACAGACAGTGATATCCTCCATTAGATGGCCGCCTCTTGGCTGGAAATCGTTCACAGCGGACCAGAAGCTGAGGGCCTGGGAGTTTGCAGCCATGACACTCGAGAGAGGCGTGACTGATGAAGTCGTAGTACCACGCAGTCGGGGAGATCTTCTTGACAAGTATAATATGTTGGGCCTACCTGGAACAGATCTGCCGCCAGTAGAAGGGGTGACCAGGAAATCTCGCTACTATACATATGAGGCCTTGAGGGAGATCATTAACTCTCGTCAGCACTCTCCAGATCAACTGCTGTTCCTGAGACAGGTTGAAGCCTCATCATCGATTAGGGACCAGTCCACAGACTATCTTGTTGACATATTAGATAAGGCTGGGGTACCGTTACGCCTTTAATCTGGTCTGCCCTCAACCTTGATGAGACAACAATGGGAGCTGTGTTTAAGGTACAGTCTGCCCTCTTGACATGGTTTATACTGAAGACAATGTTTCTCGGTCAAATGTCTGTCATTGAAGGTTTTATTACTGTAGAGCATGTTCGTCCGTTCGTAATTGTCTGTCATTGACAGGTTTAACTGTAGACATCGTTCTGCTGTTCAAATGTTCTGTCATTGAAGGTTTTTAACTGTTAGACATGTTTCTTCGTCAAATGTCTGTCATTGACAGTGGTTGTATTGCTAGACATGTATCTCGTCAATGGTCTGGTCATTTGACAGGTATTTAACTGTAGACATGTTATCATCAGGTGGTCCTGTGCATTGACAGGTTTAACTTGTAGATCATGTATCGGAGCGTTGATTTTGTGAACTATGTAGTCTTCAAAGTGTATTGGGTTGATTGTTTTGTTTTGTTTGTTTGTCATTTTGCCATCGATGTCTCCGTTATTTTTGAATACTTTTGTTTCGTTTTTAATAATGCAATACTTCTTGTTTATATGTAATATTAGGGTCCGTGGTGTTTCGGTCGTACTCATGGATTTTTGATTCTCTTTTTGTATTTTTCATGTCTTTTAATAGTTATTCAAATTAATTTATTGTTGTACCCTCAATACCCTATGATACATATCCTTTTGTATTGTTTAAAAGAATAGGAATCCAAAGAAAAGGTTTTCGTACAGTAGTTTGTCTTTTGGCTGAGTGCTGGAAGTTGTACGTTTGATTCAAAATAGTTGAATGTGCCTAATACTATTTGAATATTGTCTAAACTCAAATTTAGATTGTGTGTTGTCTTCTTGCCGATCCCGTAAGAAAATTTTGGGTAGTTGTGTAAGGGCTTCCTTAGTGTCTGTGATTGATGGTATAGGATGTTTCAGGTATCATGAATCACGCTTTTCAATAGAACTCGACTGACTCATAATGATCGCGCTGTTGATCTTTATTTTAATGTGGCAGTTCTGCCCTAAATAATGGCAGCAAATATGAGACATCCAACCGATATTTTATCTTTGAAGTCTCCGGTATATCGATATCCGTGATATTATTCTTTGTTGCATTGCCGCGTGATATTGCAGGATGAGTCAGGTTTTTCGATAGTTCATTGGTGCTGCTGGCTACAACAATGTTGTCTGATTAATTAACTGGAATGCGTTTAATCAGATCTTTAATTACTTTTGAATAACAAGATATATTTATGTTATGATTATTAGTTCACTGCTATAAGTCATGTATGGTATTTGATGACAATTAGTCAGTTTTCTATATAATTAGGAAACATACAGCACTAATTCCTAAGTAAGACTTCTTATTAAATAGGGATACTCTTTAATCCCGATCTAGGATAAAAAATATTTAATGTGTTATATAAAAATATGTATGGCTTGCCTTGAGAGTTTTTTTAATGTATTTGTTGTGTATCCCGAGGGGTAGAATTACGCGCGGCAAGAAGTGACATGAAAATATTTTTTTTAAGTGTAGGACAAAAAAAAAAAAAGAAAAAAAAGAAAAGGACAAAAACAAAAACAAAAGATTTATATTTGTAGGGTGATTAAAATTTTTTTCTTTACGTTGCTCACACGAAAAAACTTATTAACGTGCAGTCACGTAAAACTGATACGTGCTCAGACCGCAAAAAAGTTTGTGTAGACAAGAAAATATTTATTATGTATGGTATGTAAAAGATTATTTTTTTTACGTAGTTACGACCAATATTTTTTTTATGTAAGGTTGAAATATCATTTTTCTTTTAACGTGGCTCACGTAATAGAATGTATTTCGTGAAACAGCTGTAATAAGAAAAAAATGTATTTAACATAAATAATAATGTTCGTTCTAATAAAAAAATTGTTTTTGTCTCTAAATTATAAATAAAAAAAAAAAAAGAATCACCATAACATTAAAGTCTTCCGATCCGCTGACAAATGGTATTTTTTCACATAAAACAGGAGCAGACGAATTTAGGTATTTTCTTCTGTTACAAAGTTACTAACCTTTTACACAGCATTAACACCATTGAAAAAGTATGAGGCTTCTTAATTTACTTCAAAGTAAAAATATGAAAATAATTAATTGCATCCCAGAAAGAAAACCGTGACACTATGTCCCATATGGAATTAGTACTGGATTTGCGCATGTCAAAAGGCGAAATACATTATTTTCATATGATTTTTTGTGTTAATTGGCATATACATACGATTAAACATCAATTATTGTTCAAAGATAAACGGGCTGCATTTATGCTCTGTCGGCGGTGGAGCATCTTCTAAAAAATATTTCTTTGTCTACACAAACTGTTTTACGTGACACGTAACGTAAAAAATATATTGTTACCCTTCACAAAATATATACATTTTGTCCTACATTAAAAAAAAACTTTTTCGTGTACTTTCTGTGCCGCCGTAAATATTGGAGTAACTAATGAATTGATAAACTTTAAGTTGTTGATATCAACTACGGAAGCCGTCTGGCGCCACATCAAAATATTATATTTAATTGTGTTCCATCACAATGTTATTGTGAGGCCACACAATATTTATTGTTGAGGGACACAATGTCATTGTGGAGGCCACACAATGATTATTGTGAGGGAACACAATCTATTCGTGAGGCCACACATATTATCTGTGAGGGACGTGCGTGTATTGGGAGGCCACACACATAATTAATTGTGAGGGAACACAATATTATTGTGAGGCAACACAATGTTTTGTGAGGGAACACAATCTTATTGTGAGGGAAGCACAAATTTATTATTAATAAATGAAAGGCTTGTTTGCTTGTTTTTCAAAGATGTAAATTCTATGCAAATGAATTTTGTTACTCTTTTAAAATTTTATTTGATACATATGTTAACTAGTGTATTAAGTTAGTGCATCGTGAAGTCTGGTGGTGGCTGCAAAGCTTGCCAGATATTGGTAGCAGCTTGAATTCTGTAAAGGTATTACATGTTAAAAATCCACATGTAATGTAATGGTTTATTTGAAATTCGGCGTTTTCTCTTGTTTAGCACCAGAAAGTAAAATCGATGAATAAAATACTGGTTGAAAATTATAAATTCTAATAACTGTAATTTTAAGCCACTACCTATAATGTTTTATTGAATGTACCAAACGACAATGTATTTAATTGGGTAAGAAATGTTGTTAAAGAATATATTGTAACAGTCATGGTTTTGTGATGTTTGGGTAAACGCAGTGCATAAAGTTGTTCCTGTCAATATTTTACCCAGTCAATCAACAAAGAATAATTTGATAATAGCTTTTTCCAAGAGCCTGTCATCTCACTATTGAAAACTCTTTTAAGTGCTATTTATATCGTCACCTGGTGGATCAGTTGTTTTTGGGCAAACTTAATTGACAAAGTATATCCCAAACAAAAATCTATTGTACTGTACAAAATAAGGTTTATCGGCACATCTAACTTTGTGCATTGAATCTGGACGCCTCTTTTTCAAATTTAAGATAGCAAGTGAGCCGTGGGATTGTAAGGTTTTTGCGACCCCATCGTGATATGGAGGACGAATATCATTTTATTCTTATTTAGTCCAATTTATCGAGATATTAGAAAGAAATTTAATAAAAGAAATTATTGGAACCATCTGTATTTAAACTTACCAAACTTTTGAGTAAACACAAAATATAAAAGAAATTAAATTTTCTTAGTAAATATATTTATAATGCAAACTTTTTGAGAAAGTCATTAAATGTAATGATTTGTCCATTCTCCATCTTTACCTGTATGTATGCTAATTGTATTTTGATATTATTCTTTGTAAAAAGCAAATAAGTTGAAAAACTTAATGCAAATAAGAATTTTGAATTTGAATTTGAATACAGATTCAAACAAAAACGGAGAGGAAATTTTCCATTGTTTCAAAAAACCGATATTATGAGGTGAACATTTGTGACAATTTCATTACCATTTTTTTTCACCACAAGGAAGAATTTAGGTGTTTGATACATACCATATAAACATTAAATATCTTCCTAGTTATATTACTTTTTTAATATATTTTTTTCCCATAAACCTATAACGCCAGACCGGAGTCGAAAGCCTTCCTAAAATCAATTAAAGGGCACAATAGAGCTTTTTTACCTGAAAACAGATTAAAGATGTCAGAGATGTAGAATGAAAATATTATCTATGGTCGAGTGTCTTTTCTAAAGCCCGTCATGAGCGCAACTAATAAGATTAAAGCGAATAGTCGGGCAAGTTGACTGTAAAAATCGGTAAAAATGGTATTAATATATTCCGTATATTTCCTTAATGAATTCCAGAAATAAAACTTTCGTCAAAATCGCTGTACATGCGAAGAAAATAGTAATATCTATGGGAATCCTAAAAGTCCTCCGACCGCTATTGAGTTGCAGTTCAACTTAACGCATGCCGCAACATCCACCATCTCGTAGTAACAAAACATGGCTACCGTAGTTTTGAAACCAAAAGGTTCCGCCAAAACAACCAACTGACATCACCTAAAATGCGAAAGGAAAGGCCAATGGAGCAGCGACATCCCACAACTGACTCGGTAAACATTACGACGATGGAGAGTGTTTACACAACTTGTTATAGTGAAGAGAACAGTTCAAACGAGCACACGGCTTCCGGACACGCTCTGTACGTACCTTAGGCCTACTAACCGTACTCCCTGCTCCAGCTGACTAGTGAGTGAGTCTTCTTATTTTGATCATTATGTTAAATAGTGCCTAGCAAGTATTTTTTCATAAATGAGTGGTCACATATGGTCACAATTTTCATACCTGTTCCCAATCGCGTAAAACGTTAACCCTGGGGTAAACTAGCGGTTTTTCGTGGGGCCTCTTTAGGGGTAATGAATGCCTGTATATATTTACAAAATGTACGGTTGTATGCATGTACAGTTAGACATGTTAACCGCTATGCATTATCAAGCTAAGATTTTTTCAATTTAATTATTAATTTATGCTACCGGTCAATTCATTACAGTTTCTGATGTATATATTTATAGATTAATTTGTAAATTTTTGTTCTGTACATGTTCTGGTAGTGTTATACACATAACATTTGTTATAGATTTTACATTGTAACGGTATAATGGTAAAATTGTATTGTATATGTTCTGATATACACATATACAATATGTCCATGTTAGGTTTTAGCTTTGTTCTTTAGATATAATTTGGAGGAAACATAACAGTATTATTTCTGGTCATAATATAAATAGTGTTTTTGTATATTTTTATTAAACGTACCTGGTTCACTCGTGTATATGACAAACTTTACAGATTTGAAAAATGTACTGCAGCCAATGTATCATTTATAATTTTTTTTTTTTTTCGGAACTATAGATAATGATTTTGTATCTTTTGAAAACAATATTTGATTCTATCAATGCACTCAGTGACACATTCACAACTTATAAATTTTTCTCTAAAATTAAAAAAACATCCTGTAGAATGAACTACATTTATTCATTTATATATACTTTGAAATTGATCATTTCAATTTTTTCATATTCAACAGATATAAAAAAATTGTTGGTTTCTTTTTTTCAGGCACCCATGCATGCATATGACATGAATACATCTAAGTTCATCCCTTGGACTGTAATACAAGTGTATGTATACATATACAATACAATTAGCATCATATGAAGAACTGAAGAATGTTGTATGAGTCTCTTGAAAGTAAGACTTTTTCAATATGGACCCTTAGAAGATCAATGACAGAACATTTAAACAGTATTAATTTATTAAATGTTCCTTTCAACTGTATCATTAATAAAATATGATGCAATCTTTTTCAAATTGTTTAACTTTGTAGGACAATATTTGTTTTATATTAGTCCTCTAGAATCCAGTGATTATAATTCTTGCATCCATATGCCGGCCCATTTGGTTTTTGTCAGGGCTTGTGAGATAGCTTTTTCAATTACTTTTAAATATAAGGGATGTTTTTTTTACATATAGCATAATAGATACCATTGTCTTCAGGATTTCTAAATCTACTATTACAAGAGAGTAGACTCAACATATAATAAAACCATAAAACTAGCCAAAGGTTATCTGAAATGTTTAAAAATCTTTTGTCTGAACCCCAATTTCAATTTATTTGTCTATGTGTTAAACTTGTACATAGACCATTTATTATTATACTGTAGTAACAGTGATTCACAAACACCATAGACTAAATGTGTTATTGTAGTCTATGTACATCTGTCTTTGATTCTTGAGTTCAAACATAAAAAAGTGGTCCTATTGGGAAGTTGTGACTTGTGGCGGAGAGTGAAAATCAGAAAAAATAGCCTACATGGAAAAAAGAAGGATATACCGTACATATGGATTCAAAGTTGCTCCAATCAATGAGACTAATAACCAAAAAAAGCCATGTAAACCCCAATATGCAATGGACCAGATCAATGATAAAGCACCCATCGCTTCCACTTCGCAGTTATCTGTAGCTATTCTTCTATATTTCAACCCCCACTCAAGTTAACACTTCCATCCTCAATGATTCTTCTTGTCTTTTAGCCCCCCCTCCCCCCCACCACCGCCCAAACACACGCATACTGATTGATTGTCTGTTATTTCAGGTTTCCTATTCCAGGTATTATTCCTAAAAACGCAAAAAGGGTATACACAACACGACCGGTGTAACTGCTCAAGGAGGGAAACCACTTCATTTCCAAAAAATGGAATTTACATTTTCATCTTATTTTGAAATTTTCAAATTTAATTATTAATTACTAGGGACTTTAAACAGTATAGAACCCCTCCGGGCTACAGAAAAGTATGTGGTCAAACATTCTCTTTAATTAATTACTTTTTTCTTCAACTCAATCATCTTTTTTCTCCAGAGCAGACAAAAAAGAAACAGGAACAACAGAAAAAGGAACAAGTATATACATGTGGCCTATATGTTTTCGGAATATATGTGATGTGTTAATTCCTCACAGCATGGCCTACATGAATGTGAAGAATAAATATTATCAATGTTGAGAGAATTTCCAGTTGTATTCTATAGCAGCTACATGATGTTACGTTACATATATTGTACGATACATATAATCATAAAGTTTCTTTTTCCTTCCAGTGAATCAAGTCATTCTCTCCAGACA
>SAYR01075030.1:28206-52158 GCA_004382745.1 Argopecten irradians irradians | reverse complement strand
TATCAAAGTGTGAGAACGATGCGTTGTGTAACGCATACATTTAGAGTAAAGTCTGCGGACTATATTTCGTGTCAGAGAGCATCAGTGTACTTCCGGTACTATAATAGTATCTATACCAAAGTGCCGGACAAGTTAGTAGAAACATTGTTATTGTGTAAATTCTGACGGACACGTTATATTCTAGTACTTTATTATGTGTAAATTAATCGTAGATCAAACGGACATGCGATAGTTAATTACTTAGAGATTTTGTCATGTTATTGATTTTATTGTCCGGCGAAGAGATTATTGTACGGCGCCGGACAAGCGGCGATTGGTCAGATTCGGTCACGTGATCGCTGGAAAGTTTATATAAGCGCGCGATTTCAACTGTCTTGTCAGATTTGCTCAGCCAGCGACAGCAGCATACACTGATACGGCAAGGTACTTACCCTAACATAATGGCTTGGGATTTTTGGATATTATATATATATTCAATAGGTTTTTATATACCTATACATAAATGAGTCAAAGAGAAAGTAACTAAATTCTAAATAAGATGAATATTTCCTCTTAATTCGTGGAGTTATCTCCCATTTACTAATACTATATACCGAGGTGGTACATCCGGTCATTCCACGCTTCTATATTCAAAACTATGATGATATCTGACCAGTCAACGCGCCCGTATATTCGTCATATGTCAATTACAATGCTGTAGAGCTATCTCCTACTACACTAGCGACTTTGAGAGAAAGAGAGAGACTTAGAGGAAGGCCAAAACTGTTATGTAATTTTAAACATGTTCCACCTAAATAAATTGATAGACTAAAAAGAAGTTTGTCTATTGTCTTTGAGAAGCGGCCTTGGAGGGATCAACGAATCGGCTAATTCCTGTTACAATATAATTTTAATCAAGAATGTCAAAATCTTGAGGACCTTTGCCCTCATTACGTTTTATCTTCCTTAGCCACTGATCAATTTCACCTTTGAAAATTTATGTATTTTAACCAAACAAATAAGATATATCAGAAATTGTTACCGGCCATGCACTGTCACTATTGATGCACATGCTTTCGACTCTGTATAGATACTGGGGTACACATATAGAGGTCGTCCGTATATCAATAGTCAAAAGCCTGTGTATCAAATGAAAACTATGCGATATCGGTCTGGATATGCACTCAAGCATGACACAGGTAGGTCAGCTTTCACGTGCATAGAGACATGACAGTGTTGTAACAAGCATATCGTATCAAAAGTGTATAATGAATAAACTTAAACAATGAACACAATTAACAAATTTGAAAGTAATCACACATTTAAAGTCATATAGAAGTTACAGGCAGTATTCAATTTATTTCAAAATATTAAGAACGTACATATTTGTATATATCATCTACGTCCTTGAAATATATCAACAAAAATGTACCGAATTATACCTGAAGTATGTTTTAAAGACACGAAATTTGATTGCATTCCCTGATTTTAAGCAGAGCCAATCAAATGATCAGATGTTGTATAATGAATATGTATATACAATGTACAGTACCATCATTTCTTTTATTCCTCAAAACTGAGATACAAAGATTAAATACAAGGTAAATATATGGTTTTAAAACTATAATAATTTATACATGTTCAATTGTATATCTACATTATAAGGATTCTGGTATTAATTACCAGGTTTTATCAAGATAATATTTTAAATTACTAGTAATATACATATATACTTTCTTGATGTATGGTATCAAGTTGACTACAATACCTGTATGTTTGATACGGGAGGAGAAATCGATGTTATTAATAATATGGACTTTTTGAAAGTGTTTGACAAAATTCCCCATAGTTGTCTAATACACAAGCTTTATAAATACGGAATTGGCACGAAAACTTTTAAAGATGCTCCACCACCGACAGAGCATAAAGGACACCCGTTATTTGAACCATAACTGATGGTTAATTGTATGTATAGGTGTCAAATTAATACAAAAATGCATATGAAATAATGTATTTTGCTCTTTGAGCATGCGCACTCAGTACTTCATTCCATATAGGACATAGTGTCATCGTATTTTTTCGGGATGCAATTAATTATTTTTAATATTTTCATCATGGAGTAAAATAAGAAGTTCAAAATTTTCTTCAATGGTGGTAATGGTGTAAAGTTAGTAACTTCGTCTGCTGCTATTTTTGATAGAGAAAACATACTATTCGTCAGCGATGGAGAATCTTTAAATCGATTGAAAACTTTTTGAGTGTTAGACATCAAAAGTGGTAAATAGAATCAATATCTACGTCAAAATCGCAGAATGTTTTAAGTGGAATTCCCCAAGATAGCGTTTTAGGACCATACTTTTTGTTATTTATATCGCCGTGTCTTCTATTCGCCAACGATACGAAATTATACCGCAAGATCAATAACGATGAGGATATGAAAATTTTGCAAACAGATTTGAATAATCTCCAAATGATTGGCGTCTGAAGTTTCATCCGAATAAATACAAGGATCTGCAGCAGGGGGCCGAAGTGTCTTGGTATGCGAAGGTGTAATTTGGTATGCGAAGCAAATATGGCGTTGAAAGCTCCGCATTGAGGTCAACAGTGACTGGAAATCACTCATGCCTCTTCTATGCTTCATGCAACACTCTAAATGATTGCAGTTTCTAACGAGAGGCCCAAGGGGCTTAACGGTCATCTGACTACCTTGGCAATAGTAAAATTAATTATGTGGCGAAAGTAGGCCTCACCTTTGCGTCGCATGTGTAATGTATGTGTTTCCCCGTACGAGTGTTTTGGTGATCGATGTCGATCAGGTGCTTCATTAAGAACGGTATCAGTAAAGCGTTTTAGTGACTCGTTTTCCTTATTAACAATAGATGGCGTTGTTTCCCTCGCAGAGTATAAATACAGCCGGCACACGAGAGTGATTTCATTCTGGGAACTGGTCGTCCGTTTGGTAAGATCTCTTGCATATGATCTATTGGTTAACGGCACTGAAAGACAGAAGTTGCTGAATAAGCATTGCCTTGATCGGTGTCGTGGCCAGGGACTTCCATTAATATAAGTAGCTATCGTGTTCTGAGCATTGTGGTTCATAGCTATTATATTGTAACCTCAGTAAGTGCGTTGAGGCACATAGGTCGTGAGTTACTCGCAACATCGTCTCACGACTACTGCAGATAGTCGTGAACACTCACGACTCACAACACTGGTGTTAGCGACACGCTCGTAGTCAGCAGACTCCGAGTTGTAGTGACCACATTTTGGGTAGGTGTGTAGTGTTAGTACTGTCCGGTACTCTTAGGGTCGTAGCATCAGTCTCGTTTGTCCCGTATGTGTGTTATAGAGGGCCTTGATCAGCACTAGGTGTGTTGCGCCCTGTGTACCTATAGTGGTTGTTTAAGCATACAGGGGTTGTCTCCCTTCATATAGTGTATTTTTGTTCAGAGAGGTACTCTGTCATATTGTGCTTGACTAGTGTTGCTGGTTGTAACCTAGCTTATCTGTATATATTGGCTGCTGTAGTATAGTTGGTGATTCATAACAGGGACCCAAGTATATCTTGGTAACAACCCCCGCCGGTACGTTACATAAATTTGGTGGCAGCGTTACGGGATCCCTGTTAACCTTTAACTTTCTATGCTACAGTAGTACATGTATTGTTTATTCATAGTTTGCTGTTAGCTATTGTGTGTTGAGACATACATTAAAATATTTGATATTTCAGAGGTCGTTGTTATTTTGTCACAATTATATTGTAAATATGGCAGCAAAGTACAGTTATGATATTGGTCAGGACCTTCGAATTGCTTTAGATGGCCAACATTTGGATGATGATCATGATGTCTCTGACACAATGGCTCGTGACTACTCGACCCCTGTGACCAAGTCCAGCGGAATATTGAGAATGTCGGACTCGGGTATCATGACTATACCCAGTTCTGAAACCAAGGACCCTGAGTTTGGGTATGAGCTAAATGGAAAGAGTTTTAGTGAGGATACTCAGAAAATTGAAGATGAGATCAAGATGCTAAGGAACCGTCTATGAAGCAACATAGTATGGAGATGTTGCATAACCCACTGCATGCTACGAGTAGTCACACTCACTCCAACAGCAAGAATAGGAAATCTCATGGCCTGAGATTTGATGATGATCAGAGCAATGGAGATGATGGCCCAGTGACTTATAGGAAAGGTGATACACGTCAACAACGAAGGAGCATCAATTCAGACAGATCTCCTAAATATGTATCGGTTAAAGCCTCGACCTATGATGGTACTACAGCATTGATTGATTATAAATCCCACTTTGAAGCATGTGCTAGAATCAACAATAGGTCGGACTATGAGAAGGGTTTGTACCTGGCTGTTGCTTTACGAGGACAAGCTCAAGGTATACTTGGGGATCTCGATGTCTCTCAGCAGCAGGATTACGACTCTTTGATGACTGCATTGGAGGAGCGCTTCTCTCCGCCTGACCAGACAGAGCTATACCGCGTACAGCTAATGGAAAGAAAGCAAAAGGCTTCAGAAACACTGCCTGAGCTAGGACAAGCAATTAGGAGGCTAGTAAAGCTGGCATACCCCACAGTGCCCAGTGATGTACGGGAGACTCTTGCTAAGCAGCAGTTTATAGAGGCATTGAGCGATTCTGACATGAGAATTCGCATCAAACAAGCTCGTCCCCGCAATTTGACCGATGCAACCCGGTTCGCAGTGGAACTCGAGGCATACAACCGTTGTGAGAAACAACATAGAGATGGACGTAATTTCCTACGTGCCACCACCACTGAGACAGGTGCTAGCGTGTGTGAGGTCAAAGGGGCTGGTGCCGGCGATGGTAGTGCTATTACCAAACAATCTGAGTCCAGTGAGATGGTCAAACTGTTGGAAGATATTCAGAAGAAACTCGCTACACTGGAGACAGATTTTCAGAAAATGAAAGAGAGGAGGCGCAGACCGAGTGGAAATAACTGCTACAATTGTAAGAAAGAAGGACATTTTCAGCGGGATAGCCCACAGCTTAAGAAAAAGGATAGCCGACCAACAGCCCAGCGAGTTGGAGTGAGGCGTAGGAAGAAGCTATCTAAAGCTTCAATTGGTGCCTCTGCAGCAGCTCATGAAGCTGGTATGTACATAGAAGCAGATGTACATGGATCCAAGGTAAAACTCTTGGTAGACACCGGGGCAACTATTAGTATAATCTCAGAACGAGTGTTTGATAGCATCACATCATTAGCGAGACCGAGACTTACCAAGGTACACCAAGATATTTTCACGGCAGGAGGTGACAAGCTACATGTTGTCGGGCGTGGTAGTTTCATGGTGCGACTCGAAGCCTGCAAGAATATGAATATAGAAGCAGTCGTAGCCAGAATCAGTACAGATGGCATATTAGGGCTTGATGTCATGAAGGAGAGACATGGGTCTCTAGACTTTGAGAAAGGTCGTTTAGTATTGGATGGTATTGAAATCGCCACCCAGTACGAGGATGCAATGGGTTGCTTTCGAGTTTACTCTACAGAGCAAGTTTTGTTACCGGCAAATAGTGAGGTTATTGTGCCGGGGAAAGTGTGCACCCCACCAGGTGATCATATCCGAGGAGAAATGCTTTTAGTTGAAGGTGCTGAAACCTTTTTACGACGAGACACAGCATTAGTCGGAAGGTCACTAGTTCAGAACATGCCTACTGTACCTGTGCGTATGATGAATCTCGGAGCAGAAGAACAAAATATATACCCTGGCACCACCATAGGTCAAGTTTGTGCCATACAGACGGTAGTCAATAGTCAGGAATCGGAGATGACAACAGGGGATACTGCACTGAGGCAAGATCTTAATGATTTATTCTTAGCCTCTAAGGCTAATCTAACCGACGCACAGCAACAGGATTTGTTGAGTTTATTGAAGAGGTACGAAAAACTATTTGCAGTCACAGACTCGGACCTTGGACGTACGGATGTTGTTAAACATCGCATTCGCACAGGGGATGCTCGTCCCATTAAGCAGCCGTTAAGAAGAGTTCCAGGAAACCTTGGACCAGAGGTGGATAGACAGGTCGAAGATATGTTGGAGCGCGGGGTGATACAGAAGTCAACAAGTCCATGGAGCTCGGGAATTGTTCTAGTGAAGAAGAAGGATGGAACGATCAGGTTCTGTGTCGACTATCGGCAACTTAACTCTGTGAGTATTCCCGACGCCTATCCGTTGCCGAGGATCGATGAAACTTTGGATCAGCTGGCAGGATGTTCTTGGTTTTCGACCCTAGATTTAAACTCCGGGTACTGGCAAGTGGAAGTAGAGCCAGAGGACCAACCCAAAACAGCGTTCTCCACACGCACTGGGTTGTATGAGTTTCGGGTAATGCCTTTTGGTTTGACATTAGCGCCCGCAACATTCGAGCGGCTGATGGAAGCAGTGTTATCTGGCTTACAATGGCAGATATGCCTCATCTATCTTGATGATATCATCATTGTTGGTAGATCGTTCCAAGAAATGTTGAGCAACCTTCAGAAAGTGTTCGACAGACTTTTGAGTGCTGGATTAAAACTCAAGGCTAGGAAATGCCATCTGTGCAAAGATGAAGTCTTGTTTTTGGGCCATGTGGTTTCTGAGCAAGGAATTGCTACCGATCCTAGTAAGACAAGAGTGGTCGAACAATGGCCAAGGCCAAACAATGTGAAGGAGCTACGGTCCTTCCTTGGGTTCTGTAGTTACTACAGACGGTTCATAAAGAACTTTGCTCAAATTGCTAAGTGCCTTCATAAACTTACGGAGAAGGGCCGAAAGTTTGACTGGACACCTGCTTGCCAGCAGGCATTTGAGCTGTTGAAAGAAACACTGGTTACAGCTCCCGTGTTGGCACACCCATATTTCACAAAAGAATTCATCTTGGACACGGACGCCAGTCATGAGTCCATCGGTGCAGTACTTTCCCAAGTAGTGGATGGGGTAGAGATGCCCATAGCCTTTGCTAGCCGCACTTTGACGAAGGCAGAAAGAAAGTATTGCGTCACCAGGAAAGAGTTGCTTGCAGTCGTACATTTCACCAAGTACCTGCGACACTATTTGTACGGAAGACGATTCACCGTGCGGACGGATCACAGCTCGCTTCGATGGCTATTGAACTTTAAGGATCCAGAGGGGCAAATGGCTAGGTGGTTACAAGTTTTAAGTTCATACAATATGAATATTGTACATCGACCTTGCAAACAACATCTGAATGCTGATGCCATGAGCAGGATACCTTGTAGACAGTGTGGCTTTGACCCCGAGTGGGAGAGCAAGAGTTTGGACACTGGTAGAGAGTGTCATGAGGCCCAAAACTGTTGCGGGGTGGTTACAAAGAATGAATCATCCAAAGCAGACAACGAACAAGAGTCATATCTACAGGGACAGCAAGAAGCAGATGAGGACATTAAAGCTGTCATTAAGTGGGTACAGGACGGGAAGAAACCTCCATTCAAGAGTATTGAGGGCCGCAACATGACTGTGAAATCGCTTTGGTCTCAATTTGAGGCATTATCCTTGGAAGATAACCTGCTATATAGGAAAAGTCCTAATGGGACCTCACAAGTTGTCCTTCCCAAATCGGAAAGACGAACTGCATTAGAGCATACCCATGACAATAAGGCTGCAGGGCACCTGGGGTTGAGAAAAACACTTGCAAAGATCAGGCAGTCCTATTACTGGCCGGGGATTCAGGCTGATGTGAAGCGCTATGTTGTCGGTTGCCTACAGTGTTGTAGAGGCAAAACTCCTAACCAGACAAAGAGAGCTCCGATGCAGGTAGTTGAAACTGGACTTCCTATGGAGCGCATAGCAATAGACATTTTGTGTGAGCTGCCTGAAACTGATCATGGGAACAGACACATTTTGGTAATTTCGGACTATTATACCAAATGGACCGAAAGTCACGCTCTACCGAACATGGAGGCTCAAACTGTAGCTCCAGTCCTTGTAGAGGAGGTCATATGCCGTTTCGGTGTTCCAAACATGATACACTCCGACCAGGGAGTCCAATTTGAGAGTGCTTTGTTCAGCGAGATGTGCAAGCTTCTTCAGATCAAGAAAACACGGACAACGCCCTACCACCCCAAATCAGATGGAATGGTTGAAAGGTTCAACCGAACATTGATATCCATGCTCAGAACAGTAGTTAATGAACATTAAACTGATTGGGACCAACAGCTTCCCTATGTCATGATGGCGTACAGGTCTGCAGAACACGAGACCACATCGAGTACTCCAAACCTCATGATGCTTGGCAGAGAGACCAGCACCCCTCTGGATATCCAGTATGCTATCCCCAGAGGCATGAAAGCTATCCCTCAGAACCAGTGGGCTTGGCAACTTCAGGAAACCATGGAGGACGCCCATCAACTAGTGAGGGATCACATGAAGGGAGCTATGCAGAGACAAAAGAGGAATCATGACAACAAACTGTCCTGGGAAAAATTTAAACCAGGTGATGAAGTCTTTGTATTCTTTCCCAATGTGAAGACTGGACTGAGCCCTAAGTTGTCATGCAGATGGCGTGGACCATTTAGAGTACTATCAAAGCTGACTGATGTAACATACAGGGTACGTTGTGGTCGTAAAGGGAAGCCCAAGTGGTACATGCGGATCGGCTGAAGCGACGTCAGCCGCAAATTCTCCAAGGGGAGGGTGCAAGCGAGCGT
Source organism: Argopecten irradians irradians (assembly GCA_004382745.1). Classification (NCBI taxonomy): domain Eukaryota; kingdom Metazoa; phylum Mollusca; class Bivalvia; order Pectinida; family Pectinidae; genus Argopecten; species Argopecten irradians. The sequence continues at coordinate 43,495 of SAYR01075030.1, read as the reverse complement.
AGTGGGTTGAAAGATGCTAAAGTTCATGAAAAGTTCATGAAAGCACATGAAAAGGCATACAGCAGCAAACTCCGTATCTAATACTCCTTCCTCATCGGTAATAGGCGAGGTAAAACCAGGTACCTCTAGCACAGTGGTATCGCCAGATTTGGAATGGGAAGATCAAGATCCAGGAAACTTGATCGTGTCCAGCAGCTCTGAGGAGAATAGTGACGAATCCTCCGGAGAAGAGTCAGGAGATTCGTCTGAGAATGAGAAACCACCAACAAAAGATGATTCGACTCAACTCCATAACTTAGTAACTGAACAAACTAGAATCGAAAACTTGGAGGAAGGCAGGGTGATTCGCAAGCCAACTAGACCTAATCTCCCTCTTCCTAAGAAACGACCGAGCTCTGAATTGGATGCTGCAGTATCAGCCAAGAAACGGTTGATGGATCCGAAAAACATTATCCCACTTCCCGTCAACCAACCCACTAAAGAGAAAACTTCCAGGAAGTCTGTGGGGATCCAAACTGACACATGTCGCAATGTAAGAAACGCTCAGGTGCAAACAGACCTTATATCTTGCAAGAGGAGCAAGAAAACGATAACAAAGTATAGGGACGGTGAGAAAATAGTTAAGGTGGTAAACCGTGAAGTCCACGATGTTTTGTGCCACTCTAATGGTCTCAGGGGACAGTAGAGATCGAAAAGAAGCATTATCAAGAGACTGGGAGTCTAAAAATTCATAAGTTTTGTTCATTCTGTTGATATATATCATTAAAAGAGTTATAGAATAGTATACCGAATGTTATTTGTAAATGAAGATATCTGTAAGCGAGGACGCTTATTTTTCGGAGGCGTGGGTAATGTGGCGAAAGTAGGCCTCACCTTTGCGTCGCATGTGTAATGTATGTGTTTCCCCGTACGAGTGTTTTGGTGATCGATGTCGATCAGGTGCTTCATTAAGAACGGTATCAGTAAAGCGTTTTAGTGACTCGTTTTCCTGATTAACAATAGATGGCGTTGTTTCCCTCGCAGAGTATAAATACAGCCGGCACACGAGAGTGATTTCATTCTGGGAACTGGTCGTCCGTTTGGTAAGATCTCTTGCATATAATCTATTGGTTAACGGCACTGAAAGACAGAAGTTGCTGAATAAGCATTGCCTTGATCGGTGTCGTGGCCAGGGACTTCCATTAATATAAGTAGCTATCGTGTTCTGAGCATTGTGGTTCATAGCTATTATATTGTAACCTCAGTAAGTGCGTTGAGGCACATAGGTCGTGAGTTACTCGCAACATCGTCTCACGACTACTGTAGATAGTCGTGAACACTCACGACTCACGACATAGGTAGGTCGTGAGTAGGACCGTCAACACTGGTGTTAGCGACACGCTCGTAGTCAGCAGACTCCGAGTTGTAGTGACCACATTTTGGGTCGGTGTGTAGTGTTAGTACTGTCCGGTACTCTTAGGGTCGTAGCATCAGTCTCGTTTGTCCCGTATGTGTGTTATAGAGGGCCGTGATCAGCACTAGGTGTGTTGCGCCCTGTGTACCTATAGTGGTTGTATAAGCATACAGGGGTTGTCTCCCTTCATATAGTGTATTTTTGTTCAGAGAGGTACTCTGTCATATTGTGCTTGACTAGTGTTGCTGGTTGTAACCTAGCTTATCTGTATATATTGGCTGCTGTAGTTTAGTTGGTGATTCATAACAGGGACCCAAGTATATCTTGGTAACAACCCCCGCCGGTACGTTACAATTATATATGGTGTCACTTTGTCAGGACCATGTCAGGATCATTTTCAATTTCTTTCAAGAAATTTTTTTTCAAACAAGAGGCCCAAGGGAAGAAGTTCAAAATGTATTTTCAAGATGGCGGCTGTGGCGGCCATCTTGGATTTCAGATCTACAAGAAAACATTGTCGGGACCATGTCAGGATCATTTCATGCAAGTTTCAGCCTAATCGCACCGATATAACTTGATAAGAAGTTCAAAATGTGTTTTCAAGATGGCGGCTGTGGCGGCCATTTTGGATTTCGGATCGACCCGAAAAATAACAACACTTTGTCAGGACCATTTCAGGATCATTTCATGCAAGTTTCAGCCAAATAGCACCGATAGAACTTGAGAAGAAGTTCAAAATGTGTTTTCAAAATGGCAGCTGTGGCGGCCATTTTGGATTTCGGATCGACCCGAAAAATAACAACACTTTTTCGGGACCATGTCAGGATGATTTCATGCAAGTTTCAGCCAAATTGCACCGGTAGAACTTGAGAAGAAAGTCAAAATGTGTTTTCAATATGGCAGCTGTGGCGGCCATCTTGGATTTCGGACTGACCCGAAAAATATCAACACTTGGTCAGGACCATCTCAGGATCATTTCAGGTAAGTTTCAGCTCAATCCCACAGGTCAAACTTGAGAAGAAGATTGAAATGTGAAAAGTTTACGGACGGCGGACGGCGCACGATGACGAACGAAGCATGATGGCTATAGGTCATCCTGACCCTTCGGGTCAGATGACCTTAAAAATGCAACATATGATTACTATCCTCACTTAAATAAAAATCTATTGAAAAAAACACGCGATTTTCACGCTAAAAACAGCACCTGGACATGTTTAGCTGCATAAGAAATTGTAGTTCGTTAGAACAGCCGTATGATAGACAGAATCCTGTAAAATAACATACATGTATCAAAAATTAATTACCCTGTTTCCACTGTGAAAAATGGCTGAATTTACAGTACCGATCATTTTATTTCGGTGTACGTAACCATTGGTATGCGTAGTCGTTGACACCACCATTTTTGGTATGATGAACTTTAACTGAATATCTTGTGGTTGTCTATGTTGTGGAGATGTAGAACTCCAACGCAGATTGTGTGGATGGTACGATACGTTTATTGGAGTCTTAGGAGTCGACTCCGTATAGAGATTACAGGCGAGTTAATTGCAGTAATGCCAATATTTGGGTATGATACCCCATACCTGGAACATTTGATACCAATGTAGCTGCTGTATAACATAGGGAAACATTGTTACTCATTAGAACTTATCCTGAGAGATTGCTTTTACACCTAAGAGTTTGCACAGACGTTTCGGAAGAGCTACTCTTTGAGGTAGTGTAACATAAACTTTATCCGATACTCGGAATTGATATAATCAACAATGTTTGTGTCATCCTATTGTATGCCATTGTTTACATATTGAACTTTGAACCTATTGAACTGTTATTCGTACCTATGTTGGACTGGTTGGCCAAAAAATCGTCACGCATCAATTGGTTTTATTCACCTGTAGAAATATCGCACGGAGGAGAACCTGTACTGTGGTAAAACAGTTAATACTGATTGCGATTGTCAGATACTTTTGTCATTGTTCATTTGTCTTACATCAAGCATGACAAGGAGTTCAAGGAAGCGTAAGAAGTGATCTACAAATGACAGCTCGGATGTTAGTACCCAGTCGACGGGCCTACTCAGTTCTATTTTATCTGCTGCCAACGGGGTGTTGCACAGCAGTCCAACGAAATCTGACAACCCGGGACCGTCCTCATCCTCAACTCCCAAGCCACCAAAATAACAGAAATAAACAGAAAGCTTGACTCCATTCTGGAAAAACTAGAACAATTAGACAAGATTGAGGAGAAATTGGGCAATTTCATCGCAAAGGTGGAAGGGTTAGAAAGTAGAGTTGGAAAGTGGAAAAGAAAACAGAAGATTTTGAAAGATCTATCAATGTCGTATCAGACAAACTAGAAGATGTGGAAAAGAGGAATCCTGGGGGTAAACTGTTAACGCAGAGAATAGATAAACAGTAGCAAGTAATAAACAATCTGTGTGATAAAGTGGGTCAGGTTCACAAAGACAAGTCTGCATTGGAGGATACAGTGGTCGACCTTCAATGCCGATCAATGAAAAATAATCTAGTTTTCACTGGTCTAGGAGGAGAAGTTAGAAACGAGGACACGGAATCACTGTTGCGCGATTTTTATCTACACGGAACTCAGTTTAGATAACAGATTAGAATTTGAAAATGTCCATAGGTTCGGACGCCGTCAGCGAGGGAAAAACCGTCCAATTGTGGCTAGATTCCTATATCACCATGATTTACAGTTGATCAAAAGCAACTCTTACAAACTAAGAGGCTCCGAGTGCGGAATACATGAACAATATCCCGCGCCAGTAGAGGACCGTAGAAGAAGGCTCTAACCTGTGATGAGGCATCATAAACAGATCGGCAATAATGCTAGATTGGTAAGAGACAGACCCAGGAAACTGATAGTCATCGGCAGCCAACGCAGGATCACGCAGGTCACAGAGGGTCAATCAACAGACGAGACGGACAGCAGCATAGCTACAGAAATGATGGCGACGCGACGTCGGTATACAGCTTCTAATGCGTCGCAGGGGGTGTTTCAGCAACCCAACTCACCTAGGAATACTGCACGCTACCATGATAACGCATAGGACATTGTGGAGAGTGAACTGTCTGTTCTTTCCTGGAACGTGTGTAGAGGTCTTCTAGACAAACTTGAAGACAACGAATTCTGTAACATTATCTCCAAATTTGATATTTCGTGTTTTTCAGAATGCTGGGTTAAGCAACATGATGTGTTAAATCTTGATGGTTTTGATTACTTTCTTGTTCATAGATCAGCATGTAAAGGTGGTGGTATCGTTAATTATTTTCTATAAATCTGAATTACGTAACAAAATAAGCATAATTGAAAATATCCATGACAGTATTGTTTGGGTTAAAGTTGAATTATTACATAGTTCCGCTAAGCCTATACTTTTTGCATTTTGCTACATCCCCCCTGAAAATAGTGTTTATTATGACCATTATGATACTGACCTTTTTCAGTGTTTAGAAGAATCAATCTCTAAATATAAGAATAAAGGAGATGTATACGTTGTTGGTGATTTAAACGCAAGGACGGGAAATAGACAGGATTATATAGAAAATGATCGATTGCATGATAGTGTACAAAATATGAATAGTATGTTTAGTTACAATAATGAAACAGAAAAAAAACAAGCGTAAAAGTAGGGATAATGAGGTTAATACATTCGGTAGAAGGTTGTTGGAAATATGCAAATCATCAGGCTTACGTATAGTTAACGGTCGACATCAAGATGACGATCACGGCTCTTATACGTTTTACAACACAAATGGAAAAAGCTTGATAGATTATTTGCTAACTGAATGTTCACATATTGAGAAGATAACCAAATTTGATTCTGGTAATTTGAAAACATACTCGGATCATAGTCCCGTCTCAATTACCATTACTTATAGTAAACTCATTTCCTCAAATGAAGAGTATATAGTTACAGAGAGTGATTTTTCAAGCAGAGGAAAAAGTACATCAGTAAAGTGGAATGATGAAAATATACCTTTAATCCTGAATAAATTGCATGAGTCTATAGGGAGAATAAATGAAGAAATGGATGTTGATTTCGATAGTCAAGATGCAGTTGATAGATGTGTTAATAATATAAGTCAAATACTCAATGAGTGTACTCTGCCATATCGTGTATGTAGAGATAACTCTGTTCGGAACCCTGTCAATGATAGACGTCAGGTTAAAACTACAAAGGACAAACCATGGATAACCCAACAATGCAAAAACCTATTTAGAGAATATAAACAATCATTAAAACAGTTTAATAGGGACAAGTCTGAACAAAATCATCCGATATTAGTTACTGCCAAACGTGATTATAAAAAATTAGAGTATAAATTGAAAAGGCAGTATAAACGACATGAAGGAAATATGTTGGATTTCTTGAAAAGATCAAACCCTCGGCAATTCTATAAGTTAATAAAAAAGAAGACACCGAACAGAGTTACATCTACCCTATGTATTGATGAGTTTTATTCACACTTTAAAGAGTTAATGAATGACAATCACGAAGGAGCCACAAATATGCCAGATGTTAATTCAAATCCAGTTTACGAGGAGCTTGATAATTATATTACTACATATGAGATAGAAAAAGCTATTAGAAATTTGAAATGTAATAAAAGTTGTAGTGAAGATTTGATTATTAATGAAATGTTTATACGTGGAAAAGGAATTCTGCTGCCATATTTAGAAAAACTGTTTAATGCTATGTTTAGATCTGGGTTTTTCCCAGAAATCTGGTCTCAATCTTGCATAGTGCCTATTTTTTAAAAAGGTTGTGTTAATGATACAAATAATTATCGACGGATATCGCTACTCAGTTGTTTTGGTAAACTGTTCACTAGTGTTTTGAACAACAGAATTAATGAATGGGAAAAGGAAAACTCTATTTTGACCGATGCTCAATTCGGCTTTAGAAGAGGAAGGTCAACGACCGACGCCATATTTGTCTTACAGACCCTTATTAACAGAAAATCAAAAAAATAGAGGTAGACTTAATTGTTGTTTCGTAGATTTCAGGAAAGCTTTTGATTATATTGATAGAAGCAAATTGTGGACTAAATTGATAAATTGTGGAATTAATGGAACTTTTTTAAGAATTATATTCTCTTTGTATAAAAACGTAAAATCATGTGTAAAATACAACGGTCATTTGAGTAATCATTTACCAACTAAATTCGGATTCTTTCAAGGCGAAATATTGTCACCTGTTCTCTTTTCCCTATATGTAAATGATTTCGAAACCAATTCCATTAATGATAATTGTCCTAGTATAGAGTTACAAATGTTAAATCTTTTCTTATTGATGTACGCTGATGACATGGTTTTGTTTGCAAACACCCCAGAAGGATTACAAAATATACTTGATTCTTTACAGGAATACAATAGAACGTGGAATCTAGAGGTTAATGTTGATAAAACTAAAATTGTTGTTAGAAACGGGGGCATTTTACGTAATAACGAGTCATGGACTTATAATGACCACGTGGTAGAAATTGTTGATAGTTTTAAATACTTGAGCATGTTGTTTAATTATAATGAAAAATTCTATAAAACGCAGAAACATATAGCAGAACAGGGAAGAAAAGCTTTATTTTCATTATTTTCATCTTTAAGAAATCATTTTCTGAATACAGAAACTTTTTGCTCTGTATTTGATTCGCATGTTTTACAGTATACTAAGTTATGCGTCTGAAATATGGGGGTTCCATAAAGCCCTGGATGTAGAAAGTGTCCATATAAAATTTTGTAAACAAATATTAAAGGTAAGGAAAACTACCTGTAATTATCTAATATACTGTGAGTTAGGACGGTTACTTCTAATTGTATGTAGAAAATTAAAAGTGTTTAGATATTGGCTGAAATTAAAGCAAACGGATAATGTGATACTGAAAACATGCTATGATGAATGTGTGAGTCAAGATGATGTTTGGATAAGAAATGTAAAAAACGAGTTAGCAGTCATAGGACTTAATTACATGTTTAAATATAGATGATGAGTTTCACTTTATTTTGATTTGTCCTTTTTATATTGATCTCAGGCGCCGATTAATTAAACAATATTATTACAGGAAACCATCGATATTTAAACTGATACAATTGCTTAGTATAGGAAATGTCAGGGAGTTATCAAATTTAGGGAAATACTTGTATCTAGCTTTTAAGAGACGATGATCGAAAATATATGTAAAATTGATATTACGTTTACATTTTATTGTGTAGTGAATTTGTATGTGATCTCATTCTCCACTGTCTAACTACATTGTAAATGTATCTACAAATGTAATTATACAAATGTATACATGTTTTGTACCTATAAGTCTAAGGGCTTTTGGTTAATAAAAGATTGATCATAATTAACAACATGGCTATGTAATTAGTAGTTATACAATGACCCTAACAGGAATTGGTTATCAATAGACTTTACATGTACGTACATATGCTATTTTAACACGTGTGCTTGACCTACACAATGTAACATACAATATAATGTATACTTGAAAGCCGCACATGTAAATGTAGATAATTATATATTAGTCCAAGTTTCAAACTCTAAAATTCTTATCATTGATATATTATACCACATTCGTCACCATGTTAAAAATTATATCAAATTAGATATAATTTGATATAATAAATTATAAAATTTCTACTTTTTTGATTACTAAACTCGTATTTTCTATTATTTTACTAACATGTTATTTACCAAGAACTAATGCTGTTATTACAACAGATGGGTAAGATAAAACTAGTTTTGGTCCAACAAACAATGAACCTAGCTGTAGCAGATACTTAGTATGTTCCAGTTTTGGAATCACCAACCCCATCATACATGTACCAAAACCGGTGGTGTCCACGACTGCTCATACCATTGATTGCGTACACCGAAATAAAACGCTCGGTACTGTGAATTCAGTCATTTCTCACAGTGGAAACAGGGCAAACATTGTTTGATAGGTTATTTTACAGGATTATGTCCATCATACGGCTTGTCTAACGAACTTCAATTTCACATTCCACCAAACAAAGTCCTGTACCATGCCAAGGTGCTGTTTTTAGCGTGAAAATCGCGTTGTTTTTCTTCAATAGGTTTTTGTTTAAGTGAGGACAGCAATTATATGTTGCAGTTTTAGAAACTGCAATCATTTTGTCAACGAAACGTAATATCTATAAGAGTGTTGCATGAAGCATAGTAGAAGAGGCATGAGTGATTTGCCAGTCACTGTTGACACTCGAAGCGGAGCTTTCGACGCCATATTTGCTTCGCATACCAAATTACACCTTCGCATACCAAGACACGTTCGACCCCCTGTGCATGTAAAGGGGTCTCCAAATAATGATAGAAATGACCGTCTCGCAAGCCACACTGGAGAAGAGGTAATGGAAAAAATCGCTAAGGAGAAATATTTAGGAGTAACGGTGGACGCGAACTTGGATTTTCGAAGATACATTAAAAATCCAATAAATAAAGCCAATTCAGTACTTGTGATTATCAGAAGGCCATTTACTTTCTTGGACGAATCGATGTTTAAACAGTTATTTAAGGCACTCATAAGACCACATTTAGAGTATGCAACCAGTGGTTTTTTAGGATATTCAGATGTTAGTGAATGTACAGCGAAGAGCTACTAAGCTACTACCTGGATTCAAAGATCTCTCCCATGAAAAATGTCTTATCAAATTAAAACTACCAACAATTAAGCACAAAAGAACTAGAGGGGATTTAATAAATGTTTTCATGATTGTGAAAATAAAGTTTGACGAAAACGTCACCTCCATCCTATTTGTCTACGATACTAATGAAAGAACACGGGGGGCATACTTTCAAGTTGTACAAACAACAATGTAACTACTAAATCAGAACTCAGGAAAATTTCATTTACTTTTAGAGTGGTTGATATCTGGAACGGTTTGCCAGATTTTGTCGTGAAAGCAGAAAAACGAACCATCTAAAGGACAACAGTTATAATACTGATAACTGTATCTGAATTTCACTTGACCATTGTTATTATATAATCTGTATAATATATCTTATGATATGGACATAGAGGCTATCAGCCTATATCCACCATTTTACAATTCAATTCAATTCAATTAAATTACAGACACATGCATACACATGTGCACCCATTGCTTTGCAACTTTACACACAGGACAAGAGACACAAAACTAGACAAAGAAGGAATTGAAGGGAAACAGTAAGAAGAAAAGAAACAAAGTACGAAGAACACGTTTGTTTAAATTGTTGATTAGGCCTAGCCTACTAATGTACTGCTAAAGCCCCTGAATTTGTATAAAGGCAAACTGTGTATGAAACCCGGCCCACAGGTTTATATATCTTTAGTGCATATTGCGTCATGGACTAGCCATGGGTGATGCCCGATTGAGACAACTCCTCCATACAGGTAATCCACAGAGTACAAGGCTACAGTTGGTAGTAGACTTGTTAGGTTACATATAATAATAATAATAATTTATTTTATTAGAGTGTCACACATTTTTCCAGCATACAATAAAATATATTTGAATTAAAATGTCCAGTCTAAAAGACTTACGAGACACTGTTAAAGGGACAATTCGCTCTAAGAGTATATTAAAACTTGCACATATTTCGGAAGCAAACCAGTTCTAATAGAAATTATATTAGTTGGTTTTACTGTGATATGGCAGAAAAGCCCACTGCTGTCAAATATATGTGAAATGTTCTATCGCCATTACACATAGCTTTGTATGCCGAACCCTGACCCTTGCCTGTGTAGTAAAGCATTTTTTGTCTAGAACTACTCAAATCGCTCTTACAGTTGTGTTAACATTATTAGATGCATATTCTTGTCTAAACATAATTTCATCATTTCCTCAGTGGTTACGTATTGCATTTGTTTAACGTACATGACTTTGACTCGGGTGAGGGAACAGCGTACATGTTGTACCTGCTTAATTGTATTGATCAACGATCTGGAATTTCAATGATATTAATCGAAATAATTAACAATGTTGTGGAATTTGTCACTATTTCTTGTCATATGTTTCATAAGGAATGTAAAACAATACATTAATGTCATATTTTGCTTCGTGGTTATGTAACGAATTAGCCTTACTGAATTGTCCCTTTAAAATATAAACATTCGATATAGTACACGTTATAGCTTTGACAATATGTACATGTAACTAAAAAGAAATTGAATCGCTTTTCTTTAAAAAACTGAATATAGAACTAGCTAAAATCGACTGCATTTCACTGTTTGACATCAAGAAATAAAACTTTTCATCAGAACTATACTTTAAAAAGTCATTATTGATACTATTAGCTCTGTTAAAAAGTCTTTGCCGTTCTTCATTATAAAAGGTACAGTCGCATAAAAAATGTGATTCAGTTTCTATTTCGTTAAAACAACAATATTTACACAGTTTTCTTGTAAAGGAGTCACTGGGTTCGTGAAGCGGCCTGTCTCTATACAGTACAGCTCACGCGGATTTTACAATTCCCACTGGCCCGTCACGGGCGTGGGCATCGTGGACCCCACGGCCCACCGGATATGACGGTCCGCGACGATCCGTCATATAGCGTGGGCATCAATGGTGCCCACGTGATATCGCTGTACGTGACGATCCGCGATATGAAGTGGACTGAATTCATCTCGAGACACCATGTTTCGCGACGATCCATCATACAGCGTGGGCATGTATATTATTTCGATAAGGGTAGTCCTTCGCGGTCCACGATATGCCGTGGGCAAGAGCTGCCTTTCGTTAGTATATAATATATACGAGTTAACTCCCTTTGTCTTACGGTATCGGTATCGACCAACAGGTATTTGAGAATAGGATATATCAAGAAAAGATAACATATTGGATTCCGCTGGGTTAAAGTACATATATTTCTTATCGCGAAGAATACTAGATTACTTAATATTTCTGTTTCAATCGAGATATTGCTATTTGGGGGTTCGGAGGTCGCACCCAGGAACAAAAATATTATTTAGATGGCTGTGATGACTTTTACTATGCATTTTGATGATTTTGGTGTTTCGGGGGTCCGGGGATCTCCCCGGGAAAAGAAATGACGATTTAGAATGGCTGAGATGACTTTTACGATGTATTTTGATGATTTTAAAGCGTTCTTAACATGGTAAGTTTACGATTTAAAGTTACTTGCACTTAGAAATGATAATTGTGAATGTCGTCATATCATTATGCAACCCTGTTCGATCTGAACATACCGGCTTCCCACCATCGGCACATTGTTAAAATAATAATGAATTCATTGTCTTGCTAAGACATATAAACAAGTAAATCTTTTAAGAGACATTTTTAGAAATAGTAAAATCCCTTGATGGATATTTTTAATCTAGTTCATGTGTATTGACTTTTTATTGTTAAAGGTTTGAACATTACGTGTATCCGTATCTGTATCAGTATGTATACATTGGGTATACATATTATTTTCGTTTAAAGATATAATATCACTAGCTGGTCTTTGGAACACATTATTGATTATTACCCGTAGTATCAGAATAAACATATACGTTTCTGGTAATAGATCTTATTTAATTCTACCGTCAATGGAAGGATTTAATCTTATACACAGTTTTGAGAACTGTCATCACACATTTTTCAATCTATTTGTTTTCATGACAAAACATTCACCTATAATGCACGATTTGTTCATATTTGCATTCAGGTGCATACCTTAGTGTTTTTACTTACGAGACAAAGATGAAAAAGAGACTGAAGATGTCGATGTCTACAAAATTATGTAAATCAAATTTCCATTATATACAAATGTATGCAGTGGTAAACTGCCACATCTTAGCTTAGCTAAGACACTACGGTGTGGTCGTGGTAACGAACAGGTTACATACGGTTCCGGCTGTAGATCTTTTTTGAACTTCCTATAAGTTCTCAACTTGTTACCGTTTACAAGACCTCGGTCATTCCACAACTTATGAAACCATTTTTGTTCCTAAGGTATGAATACTTTGCGTTTGATTTCGCCGAGTATATTTCTTGATGCACTCGTAGCCCGATCGATCAATTCGTTGATTTCGGGGTATCTTATGGGTTCTTTTGTACCATGACTTTCCTATCCTAGATGACCATTTGGTGACCTTATGTAATATTCTGTCATGTGACACTGATTGAAGCCGACAGTAAAAACGGAAAACTTCAATGTGTTGTTTTCCTACGCAGGAGATCCAACCCATGTCACCAGCCTTTGCTATATTAGAGGTATTTCTTGTTACATTGTACTCCCAGGAATATACGTGCTGCACGGTTTTGAATGTTATTTATTGCTCGATGCTCGGTAATCCCCCATATCGCAGAGCTATAAAACAGAATAGATTCTACTAGATTTTCATAAAGTTTTGTAAACACAGCATAAGACATTCAACCGGATGCAATAAATTTAGTAGTATGAACACCTAAGGCTCTACCAGCTGATTTTGCGAGTTCCTTCACTGCAAGTCCATATATTCGTCAAGCCATAACCCGAGGTACTTGTAGGTACTTGATATTTCCAATCGCTCCCATCCACACATAAAAACAAATTCAGTACGATTGCTTTTGAAGTTCGAAAATGGACGACTTTATTCTTAGAAATATTAACCGAGAGCCTCCAATCGGAACACCACTTTTTTACGATATTAAGCAATTGCTGTAACGATTCCTCAGTAGATGCGATGAGAACTATATCATTCGCGTAAAACAGCGAACACAATGTTATATCATCGATATGAATTCCTAATTCAGATTCATTACACATTGTGCACATGGTGTGAACTACGAATGGACACGGAGTGCACGAGGTTCAGACTACAAGTAGACACGGAGTGCTACGTGTGAACACGGTGTCCCCTACAGGTGGACATCGTGACCAGGTAATATGTCCACTACATTAAGACCACAGACAGACTACAGTTGGTAGTAGATTAAAGGTTACACATTGTGCACACGGTGTGAACTACGAGTGGACACGGAGTGCACGAGGTTTAGACTACAGGTAGACACGGAGTGCACGAGGTTTAGACTACAGGTAGACACGGAGTGCACTAGATGTGTCGTACTTTGTAGAAACTCCATTTAAACATCGTGTAGCTCACTTACTTTAACCGTCACCGCCATGTTCATTTGTTCTTCGGAACGCTTCTCGATTTTACCGACAAGCACAACACTACATAATTTGCATAATGTAGTCACGAAATGTAAAATCGAGAAGCATTCCGAGAGAAAAATGACCATGGCGGTGATAGTTTCTACAAACTACGGGTCATGACACCTCTAAAGGAGATTGTGGATGAACACAGTTATGGGTACTGTTTACCACCACAAGCGTATATTTTGTGATTTTGGCTTCGTTTTTGAGGTACCCATTAGAGCCGAGACGACATTTCGACCGGACAGGGAAATGTCTGCCTAGCATATTTTTCGTGAATTTCCCGATTCATCAAGCCATAACTTCGTCAATACTTGGCCAATTTTGTTCATCAAACACTCAATGGAAAGATAAATTATTTCGCTTTAAGGTAAGATATACGTCAATGTTGTATAGAACCAATTTAATAAAATAATACAGTTTAAAAAAAAAAATTGGTCCGTTTTTCTCGACGGCCAAGTTCATACCCTAGATACTATAAAATATATATATATATATATGTCTGTTGGTTAAAATTTTTCGTGCCAGGTCCCTGTGCCGTAGCCCCTGTAATAAACTATGGCGCGGCGATATGGGGCATAAGGCAATATTCCTGTATGAAGCGAGCATGCTGGTATTTCCTCTGGGTAGGCCAGTGTAACGTTGAAAATGTACCCCCGTTGAAAACTGACCTCGGGTCATTTTTTAACTTTGAAAAATGACCCCGAAAACCGCTGAAAACTGAACTTTAAGCGCACTTTTTACACCGACCCGTTGAAAATAGACCCCGTTGAAAAGTGACCCCATAAGAACTTGTTTTTACACAACAACACAACACAACACCACGAAACCACACAGCATCACACAGCACATCAACACACCAACAACACAACGCCACAAAACAACACATCACACAATACAACAAAACACAACAAAAAATAACACATCACACAATACAACAAAACACAACAAAAATAACACAACATCACACAAAATAACATCACACAACACAACAACGCATCACACTAAACAACATCACACAACACAAAACCACACAACACAAGAATACATTACACAACACGACACCACAACACCACGAAACCACACAACATCACACAGCACATCAACACACCAACAACACTACACAACACAACAACACATCACACAACACAACAAAAATAACACAACATCACACAAAATAACATCACACAACACAACAACGCATCACACTAAACACAACATCACACAACACAAAACCACACAACACAAGAATACATTACACAACAACACGACACAATATCACAACAAAACATCACACAACACAACCACACCACAACACACAACCACGCAACATTAATACTTCATCGAACAACAACACAACAACACTCAACAACACAACACAACATAACACAACATAACACAACACAACATAACACAAGAACACATCACACAAACACGCAACAACAACACAACACCACATAACAACAACACAACACCACAACAGCACAACATAAAAGAAAACATCACACTTATGTATTGGGTGTTGTGTGATTTGGATAGTGTTGTTGTGTTGTTGTTATGCGCTGTGTGGCGTGTTTTGTGTTGTAGTTGTTTTATTGTTTCCGGTTGTGTAATGTGTTGTTGGTGATGTTTTTGTGATTTGTTGTTGGCGTATGTTAGTGTTGTTGAATCGGGTGTTTGTGTTGTTGGAGGGGAGGTGATCGGTTGTATTTAAGTGTTGTTGGCTGTTAGTGGTG
>SAYR01075030.1:232-16989 GCA_004382745.1 Argopecten irradians irradians | reverse complement strand
TCTCCTTTAGATTGTGAGGTTTGCACCACAGTATTTTTGTGTTGTGTCTCCTTTAGATTGTGAGGTTCGCACCACAGTATATAATATGTTGCGTCTCCTTTAGATTGTGAAGTTCGCACCAAAGTATATTTGTGTTGTGTCTCCTTTACATTGTGAGATTCGCACCACAGTATATTTGTGTTGTGTCTCCTTTAGATTGTGAGGTTTGCACCACAGTATTTTTGTGTTGTGTCTCCTTTAGATTGTGAGGTTTGCACCACAGTATTTTTGTGTTGTGTCTCCTTTAGATTGTGAGGTTCGCACCACAGTATATAATATGTTGCGTCTCCTTTAGATTGTGAAGTTCGCACCAAAGTATATTTGTGTTGTGTCTCCTTTACATTGTGAGGTTCGCACCACAGTATATTTGTGTTGTGTCTCCTTTAGATTGTGAGGTTTGCACCACAGTATTTTTGTGTTGTGTCTCCTTTAGATTGTGAGGTTTGCACCACAGTATTTTTGTGTTGTGTCTCCTTTAGATTGTGAGGTTCGCACCACAGTATATAATATGTTGCGTCTCCTTTAGATTGTGAAGTTCGCACCAAAGTATATTTGTGTTGTGTCTCCTTTACATTGTGAGGTTCGCACCACAGTATATTTGTGATGTGTCTCCTTTAGATTGTGAGGTTTGCACCACAGTATTTTTGTGTTGTGTCTCCTTTAGATTGTGAGGTTTGCACCACAGTATTTTTGTGTTGTGTCTCCTTTAGATTGTGAGGTTCGCACCACAGTATATAATATGTTGCGTCTCCTTTAGATTGTGAAGTTCGCACCAAAGTATATTTGTGTTGTGTCTCCTTTACATTGTGAGGTTCGCACCACAGTATATTTGTGATGTGTCTCCTTTAGATTGTGAGGTTTGCACCACAGTATTTTTGTGTTGTGTCTCCTTTAGATTGTGAGGTTTGCACCACAGTATTTTTGTGTTGTGTCTCCTTTAGATTGTGAGGTTCGCACCACAGTATATAATATGTTGCGTCTCCTTTAGATTGTGAAGTTCGCACCAAAGTATATTTGTGTTGTGTCTCCTTTACATTGTGAGGTTCGCACCACAGTATATTTGTGATGTGTCTCCTTTAGATTGTGAGGTTTGCACCACAGTATTTTTGTGTTGTGTCTCCTTTAGATTGTGAGGTTTGCACCACAGTATTTTTGTGTTGTGTCTCCTTTAGATTGTGAGGTTCGCACCACAGTATATAATATGTTGCGTCTCCTTTAGATTGTGAAGTTCGCACCAAAGTATATTTGTGTTGTGTCTCCTTTACATTGTGAGGTTCGCACCACAGTATATTTGTGATGTGTCTCCTTTAGATTGTGAGGTTTGCACCACAGTATTTTTGTGTTGTGTCTCCTTTAGATTGTGAGGTTTGCACCACAGTATTTTTGTGTTGTGTCTCCTTTAGATTGTGAGGTTCGCACCACAGTATATAATATGTTGTGTCTCCTTTAGATTGTGAAGTTCGCACCAAAGTATATTTGTGTTGTGTCTCCTTTACATTGTGAGGTTCGCACCACAGTATATTTGTGATGTGTCTCCTTTAGATTGTGAGGTTTGCACCACAGTATTTTTGTGTTGTGTCTCCTTTAGATTGTGAGGTTTGCACCACAGTATTTTTGTGTTGTGTCTCCTTTAGATTGTGAGGTTCGCACCACAGTATATAATATGTTGCGTCTCCTTTAGATTGTGAAGTTCGCACCAAAGTATATTTGTGTTGTGTCTCCTTTACATTGTGAGGTTCGCACCACAGTATATTTGTGATGTGTCTCCTTTAGATTGTGAGGTTTGCACCACAGTATTTTTGTGTTGTGTCTCCTTTAGATTGTGAGGTTTGCACCACAGTATTTTTGTGTTGTGTCTCCTTTAGATTGTGAGGTTCGCACCACAGTATATAATATGTTGCGTCTCCTTTAGATTGTGAAGTTCGCACCAAAGTATATTTGTGTTGTGTCTCCTTTACATTGTGAGGTTCGCACCACAGTATATTTGTGATGTGTCTCCTTTAGATTGTGAGGTTTGCACCACAGTATTTTTGTGTTGTGTCTCCTTTAGATTGTGAGGTTTGCACCACAGTATTTTTGTGTTGTTTCTCCTTTAGATTGTGAGGTTCGCACCACAGTATATAATATGTTGCGTCTCCTTTAGATTGTGAAGTTCGCACCAAAGTATATTTGTGTTGTGTCTCCTTTACATTGTGAGGTTCGCACCACAGTATATTTGTGATGTGTCTCCTTTAGATTGTGAGGTTTGCACCACAGTATATTTGTGTTGTGTCTCCTTTAGATTGTGAGGTTTGCACCACAGTATTTTTGTGTTGTGTCTCCTTTAGATTGTGAGGTTCGCACCACAGTATATAATATGTTGCGTCTCCTTTAGATTGTGAGGTTCGCACCAAAGTATATTTGTGTTGTGTCTCCTTTAGATTGTGAGGTTTGCACCACAGTATATTTGTGTTGTGTCTCCTTTAGATTGTGAGGTTTGCACCACAGTATATTTGTGTTGTGTCTCCTTTAGATTGTGAGGTTTGCACCACAGTATTTTTGTGTTGTGTCTCCTTTAGATTGTGAGGTTCGCACCACAGTATATAATATGTTGGGTCTCCTTTAGATTGTGAAGTTCGCACCAAAGTATATTTGTGTTGTGTCTCCTTTACATTGTGAGGTTCGCACCACAGTATATTTGTGATGTGTCTCCTTTAGATTGTGAGGTTTGCACCACAGTATTTTTGTGTTGTGTCTCCTTTAGATTGTGAGGTTTGCACCACAGTATTTTTGTGTTGTGTCTCCTTTAGATTGTGAGGTTCGCACCACAGTATATAATATGTTGTGTCTCCTTTAGATTGTGAGGTTCGCACCACAGTATATTTGTGTTGTGTCTCTTTTAATGTGTGCAGTTTGCGCCACAGTATATTTGTGATGTGTCTCCTTTAGATTGTGAGGTTTGCACCAAAGTATATTTGTGTTGTGTCTCCTTTAGATTGTGAGGTTCGCACCACAATATATTTAGGTTTTGTCTCCTTTAGATTGTGAGGTTCGCACAACAGAATATTTAAGTTTTTTCTCCTTTAGATTGTTAGGTTCGCACCACAGTATATTTGTATTCTGTCTCCTTTAGATTGTGAGGTTTGCACCACAGTATATTTGTGTTGTGTCTCCTTTAGATTGTGAGGTTCGCACCACAGTACATTTATGTTGTGTCTCCTTTAGATTGTGAGATTCGCACCACAGTATATTTAGGTTTTGTCAGCTATACAGTTCTAGTGTTATCTCAATGAATTAGACAATATATTATTATAAGACATATACATTTTATTTTAATAGTTTTGAGAAACTGGAATTTACAAACTGATATATCTGGTAATGTACAAATGTTTGAATTACATATAAACTTATCAAATATTTTTAACTTTGAAATTAATATTTTCTTTTTTTTTCTATACAGCCCTGGAGGCTTACAGGAAAATAAAACAATTTTTCTTCATATATTCAAGAGAAAATGAAAGAAAGGTAAGACTCCTGATAATATTTAAATGTAAAAAAAAATCTGTAAAAATTTTGCAATTATTTATTTTATGCCAGGCATTCATTTCATTTGTTACGAAAACACCACGTTATTACCATAACCCGTGATGTTATAGCTGTCAACCGCTGGTCATTTCATACTAGTGACATTATATATATAACAACAAGAATCGGCTACTCAATAGAGAGCAAGGTGATTAAATGTAAATAAATTAACAAATTAAATTGCTTTCACCATCAGCTTATATTAAAGCTAGATATTATGTATTTTGTGCAAATAAATTATATTTCATGAATTTGTAAAAGATTTGTATTTATATCACAATCCATGCATAATATTATCCCACCTTTGTTTGTTATAGAAATTTGAGTATCTCTGTCGGTACTTGTTGTCATCAATGGATACAGAACAAATTAAGGTAGGCTTGTATACAATACATCTGAAAATCAATACAGAGTTATCTCACCATGTCTGTATAGTCTAACAATTATTTATAGTTGTCTCCCCTTGTTTGTGTATAGAATTAGGTTCTTATTCTTGTATAATGTATTATGTGCAGCAATTATATGCATTTCCAGTTTTGTTCTTAAAAATATACATACCCGGTATATGTTTTGTTGCTGTTGCACTTTTATTTCCATTTACCCATTAAAATTTGTTTTAATATACATTATAGCTGTGCTACGTATCTGTGGCCCTGATGAAGCCTTACGTTGTGGAATGGATCCAACAGACCAAGAATATCATGTGGCACAGCTGCTCTTGTCTAAGAACCCTCAGGGTCTGTATCTTGTGTAGGTTTGATCTGGCTACAGAGTCATCAGCATTGCTTTAAAACTTAAAGACAATCCTAATTTAAAATTCTCCTGAGGTAAGCATTACAGAAGTTAGGGAATGTTGATGACACTGGGCTCAGATATTTCCATAATGATAATTAAGTTAGGGAATGTTGATGACACTGGACTCAGATATTTCCATAATTCTCTATATCATTCACCCCACAAAATTATTAATGAACCTTTGAATCAGAAGAGTTCAAATGTCTTCAGGGATGAATGAGGTAAAATGTTGACCTCTGTAATGTCATTTGTTTATCATAGGTCAATAATTTGGTAAGAAAATGATATAATTTGAATTTCAATGTGATAAATTCAATTGATATGTGTTGTTTGAATTAAAACAATTACCTTTTATTTATGATTAATTCATTTTGTTTTAAGAATTTCTTTTTAGTTTTGTTATAAAAGAACCAGAAGCTCTGGGAGAGCAAGCATTCTCTTCTTCATTTCACAATGGGGGAAGGGGGGAGGGCACCTTTTCAGAGTTCTATGTAGCAAAATGGGAGAGTTTATAAGTTGGCCTTCTTGCTAGCAGTTCTAGTTAATTACTTCCAATTAAGATCAAATACAGGTCAAGGTACGATCTCCAAAGACAGTTGGATGGTGACTTCTTTGGATGACAGTAAATTATTCTGTCTTTAGAGTTATCAAGGTGAGTACTAAAGAGTCTGTTATGTTACAGCCTGAAAACCACACAGAGATGCAGTCCATCATGTTACACCTGCGGATGTTGATAACATTCACGAGTACCAGTACATGGAAAATACTCCGAGGAAAGTCAGGTACAACAACAAAAATACTACATTAGTTCCAGTATCTGCAGCAGGCTATCAATCGTTCAGGAGTTTCATTATCTTTCAGGAGAGGCAATGCAATTGTTATTTCATAGGGTACTTTCTATACTATCTAATGTAATTGAGGCAAAATCATGTGGTACCACAATCAGGTTTAACCAGCAAAAAGAACTGGGTACCACGTGATATTGAAAGCCCTGATTGTTAATGTTCATCTTTCCTGTCCTTTCTATATTATGTTGATAGGTTTATCGGTAGTTATCTGTGAGACAGTGTAATCAAGTACAATTTTTAGTCAAGATAGTTGAATAACAAATGTCCTTTGTGTAAAGGTTCTCATGAACAGAAGATTTATATGTTAATGTTTTTACATACTCAAGATTGTTTGTTTTCTTCTCCTTATCCGTAATCAGTGTACATGTTTGACTGTTATTTTTGTAATGATCCTCATTGTCAATATCAGTTAATTGTTATCTACAGGTGAGCCTCTGGCCTCTATGATGAATCAACTCTGTAACAATCTGATGGGAAATCTCAACACTAAAGGAATGTATCCGATTCTTCAGGTTAGTTATCTCCCTTATTTAATTATTTCCCTTGTGTACTTAATTTCCTTTCTCAGATATCTCCCTTATTCTTACAATCCTACATATGGCTCTCTTACACTATAGTATCTCTTCTCTTACATGGTTATCTCCCTTACATGTTTACTTGAAGGTTTAAACTTTAATGAAAAGATCCATGTCTATTTGTGATATGGAAACTCATTAAAGGCCCAATATCTGTATCTTTCTTATTTTTTTCGTGATTTAGAAGAATGTTGAAAAAAAATCCTGTTGTAAGTCATGCAGAGATAGGACTAAATCGATGTCAAGATGAGCGATTATGATTCGGAATATTTTGATAAAAATCAAATAAATATTAAAAATCGCTAGGTGGGTCCCACTTAGTCAAACAAGCCGAATTTAGCTGACATTGTAACGTTGTTGCCGAGAACGTCATGTGACTACTGTAACTATGTAACGTCTGTCCGAACTCTTCCAAAAATGGGTCATGACTTCTATGGCAACCAGTATAAAATGAAGGCATGTTTACATGTATCGACTTTCAACAAATGCCGTACCAAAGTTATTAAAAAACCATTATAAATATTCTTTAATATATCTTAATTTCAACTACATCTACAAATACTAACAATATCGGAGTCAAATTTAACTTGAATTTTTGTTGAAAGTTACGTATAGTGTGGCATTAAGATTCATTTTGAATGAAATGGAAAACAAATTACCCAAATTAAATTTTAAAAATATCTGGCTTAGCTTTTCACAATTTTATTGTATTCTATTGACTGGTGACTTCATCGGTATATTTACAGGGATTACTAACTCGTGGCCTGGCTGCCTCCAAACCCGCCTTCAAACACGCCTCTTTGTCAGCAGTCATCACCTTAGCTTTACGGTAAGGCTCTATTTGTCAGTATCAGTCCGCATAGATAGTTCAGGTTGCATAATGACATTTCCTGTAATAAACTCAATTTTCATATTTTGGATCATGTGTGAAAATTCCATGAAACTTTGATAAATGTTTCTCCATGTTTTCAGACCTTTGATAGCTTCCAACTTCTCCGAAAACCTGATGAATGTGTTTATACTACACATCCTCTCAGTGCCTGCTATTGTGTGTCACATGTCCACAATGTCTCCTGCTGTAAGTATGTGGGGACCATCTCAAAAGTGAATTTATTTACTGTCACATCTATGTATAGCAGTGGATGTCTGAAATTTCATCTTGGGCAAAAATGTTTATTTACACTGCTTACAAATACAGTCAAATATGGTGGACAGGAGTCATATCAGAAAATATTCAGATCACCACTTGTTTGCAATACATTGTGTCTGTAGAATTGCAAGGGCAATAAATGTGTTTGCACATATCCAGCTATTCAAAGCAATACTTATTTTTGTTCTTGGGGGATATATTAGTACAAATATAAAGTACACTCTGGTATTAATGTAATGAGAACATCTGTAAATTTAATGTAACTTTTATGCAAATTTTATGTAATCTTAAAGTGAATAGTCGGGCAAAGAAATCCAGTCTAAATGCGTTTATTGGCCTTCCAAAAGTTCTCACATATTAATACGATGGTCAAGTTCTGCTTACGTTTCCCAGTTCTGACCATTGAAATAAAGAAAAGTTGAAAGCATTGAAAGCGAGGCTGCGTGGAAATGTAAC
This sequence comes from Argopecten irradians irradians, assembly GCA_004382745.1. Taxonomy (NCBI): domain Eukaryota; kingdom Metazoa; phylum Mollusca; class Bivalvia; order Pectinida; family Pectinidae; genus Argopecten; species Argopecten irradians. The sequence continues at coordinate 9,562 of SAYR01075030.1, read as the reverse complement.
CACGGACATAGTCAGCCGGGAGGACGTTTTACGTAGTCAGCTGGGAGGACGTTTTAGGATTCCTATACATTAAATTAATTTCTACGTACGCAGACAGATTTTGACGAGAAAGTTTATTTTTCTATTCCATAAGAAATTATACTGGATACATTCACACCATTTTTACCGACTTTAGCCATCCTTGCCCTACTGTTCACTTTAAGTATATGAAGTTTGCATGATTGTTTGTAACTACAGTAAAGGTGGAAATTTAAGTGAGGGAGAAATTTACACTAATTTTGCGAAGGTCCCATGATTGTGTAAATTTCTCTCATGCTTAATATTGTAATATAGTGTATATGTATGAATTTTTTCTTAAGTCTAAAAGGATGTATATAGCGAAACTAAAAACACAGTGAAAGGTTTATGCATGCTAAATTTGAAATAAATCACTCGCGAAAATATCCAAGTTTACATGAACTCATCAAGTTTTATATATGCACACTCTCTTTTGAAATACATGTATTTACTGTTGATAATGTTACTGTTTTGCTATACAGTGCCTTACACAAATGGTCACTCACAGAATATTTAAACGGTCACTGGATCTACTGACCAATGAACAGAGTACGAGAATCATCTTCAACTCCCTCGAAGGCAACTATGCTCTCTGTCTCCTAGGTAACTATAGTAGGGATACAGAATAAGATACAACTTCCTAATGGTCAAACATTTTAACTGAGAATAGACATTTATGTTATACTGTATGAAGAGGAAAACTTGATATAAGGAATCTGACACCCTGTTTTAAAACTTTCATCTTTTCAAAATTTCATAAAACTCACATTTGTTAAAATTATGTACCAATATGATTTTTATTTTTTAGCAAATTTGGTGCAGCTCGGTTACATGGAACTTGAGGTAATCATTACACAATTTTTTGAAGGTTTTAAAAAGTTTCAAATTTATTTTAAATGAAAAACTGACATGAAACAATTTTTGATTTTGTTTCATTCTCATTTTGAATTAGAAAATTGAGAACTTTCATTTTTCATTTTATGACCTAACAATAAACCGTTGGTACAATTATAAACTAGATTTACACACTTAGTGGACGGGCCCCTGATTACATACTTGTTATAAACCATCATCACAACGTACAAGTTACCTCCCTTATCATCAGACTGTACAAGAAACCTCCCTTATTTCGGACTGTACAACTTACCTCCCTTATCATCAGACTGTACAAGATACCTCCCTTACTTCAGACTGTACAAGTTACCTCCCTTATCATTAGACTGTACACGTTACCTCCCTTATCATCAGACTGTACAAGTTACCTCCCTTATCAGCAGTCTGTAAAAGTTACCTACCTTATCAGCAGTCTGTAAAAGTTACCTACCTTATCATCAGACTGTACAAGTACCCTTATGAATTAAACATCAGATACAGCATACTATTATCTCTGTTTTACAGGGTCTAGTGGAAAATACACTGAGCTTCATGGTAAGTACATGTACATTGTTGATCTGGACCTCAGATTAATTAATATAATTCTTAGCCATACATTTATAGACTTTTCAAATTATTTTATTGAAATATCCCATGTCATATTGATAATACATCATTCAAATCTTCAGTTGTGGCAGGACTGTAAAAGCAATGGAAAACATTAGAGATGGCAGCATCAATATTTTGCATTTAGCATTTTTTGTGAACAATACACTTTCTTGTAATTCTTCTGCACTGCGATGATCAAAGATACGCTCCATTATGAGATCTAACAACTCCCATTCGGGGTCATCTCAACATGACCCCTTGTCTAGAATCGGAACATCTCCAGTTGTACTACAGTTAAACCTTGATGTATCGAAGTTCAAGGGACCGTCAGAAAATCTTCGAAACATCGAGACTTCGAATTATTCGTGGTTGAAAATAGACCCATGTATGTACATGTCGTCTCCGATCCGTAAACTTTATAATAATTGTATTTACCAAAAGAAAAACAAAATAAAAACAAAGTATGCAATTAATCACATGTATTGCTATTGTTAGCAATACATATGTATATTATAAACAAGACTTGCGTGTATTAGGTCTAACCCATGTACATGTGTCCATTTTGGTGACTATTTAAGCTATGGTTAATATTACAAAATGAATATAAAAACGAAAACATGTTGTAAAAACGAAACTAAAAAGGAGAAACCGAAAGCGCTACAACACCTACAAAATACTTCTATTTAGAATGATCGATTTGCTCCAGTATGTATGCCAAAGTTTTGCAATGTAATATTTTTGAGTAGGAGTTACTAATAATGGGGCTCGCTATTTACCGTTCCGTAAATTCTACAAACCGCTACCGATGGCGGCGATGAACATCAAAAACGACTAACCATATCTTTGCCGTAGGCCTTTTAATGATTTAATAACGCAGCTTGTAAAAACAAAGCACTGGGTATAGGCCTGATCAGTGATATTAATTATCTTGATGATGCCAAGCAAGCAACACAAGCTGTCATAAACCCTATTGTCCGGCGAAGGGCCGTCGCGAGACAGCTAGGTGTGACAGCATGCCGCGAGGTATCGGCGAACACCTGATCTGTACAGGTAAATTTTTATTTGAATCATCGAATGTCAGTTACCTATGATTCTATAACAAATGGTCCATGAAAAATATTCGATACATCGAGAACTTTGATTCATAAAACTTCGATTCATACATGGGTTAGTTAGTAATGTTATATAGTGAAGAAATTTGGGACCAGACAAAAAGTTTGATACAGCGAGAAATTTGATTCATCGGAGTTCGAATCATCGAGGTTTGACTGTAGTAGCCTTTTATTCTTTGGAGATTCTAGGCCTGGGGTCATGCTGATATGACCTGAAAGGGGAGTTGTTAGATCTGGTATTGGAGCGTGATAGTGTAGTGGAATTACAAGTCTAATCTGATTGAATTTGACCAGTGTATAAAGTGGAATGACCGTCTTCTCTTTGTTTCTTTGGTGACCTTTATAGACAGATTTTACTGTATATTTAACAGACAGTTGTAATCCGCCTGTTAGAGAGTTGTAAGGTGTACGTTCAGAACAAGAAGTCTAACCTGACACATTGGCATCCTGTCCTTGGCTGGTTTTCTCAAAACACTGACCAGTGGTAAGTCTGACCCCTGATCTGTAATGAGTTATTTGATTGGCTGTTTAAGGATATTCAGGGCTCACGCTGTCAGTCGCCATAGGCGCCAATGGCGAATTTGAAATGAATTTGGTGATTTAAAAACAGCATTGGCGAAAGAACCCAAAGTTTTCCTCCCACTACAGACGTTTCCATACGGTGAAATTCGCCAATTCTAGCCATACACCAGACAATGGGGCACTGGCTTGATAATTAGGTAAACAAAAGAGGTGTGAACACTCCCTGACCACCACCCAGATCCCAGATCCTAATCAGCTGCCTGGGGCTGTTTCCACCTGGGTTTGGTACGTAGTGTCACACGTGTGTATTACAGTTGATCGGCTGATTGGCCACCATTAGAAAACAGGGGTACGGACAAAAGCCCCCCACCGGACAAAAGCCCCTTAGGACATAAGCCCCTAGGACAAAAGCCCCTTGGACAAAAGCCCCTCCATACTAATGAAATAGAGGACAAAAGCCCCTTCATTTTTCAAGATTAAATTAAAAAATATAGTAAAAGAAAAAATATATTTTCTTGTATCATTTTTTTTCTTCAAATATACATGTAGTTCAAAATAAGACACAATGTAATAATTTACTGAATTATTGGGATTTTACTAAAAATTTTGATAAATTGATTTAATGATTTATAGAAAAAATGTAAAAAATTATATTGATGTTAATATAATTATGACACTATATGATAGAAATATTTTGTAATTAAACACACTTTCCTAATTATCTATATATATATAATCAATGCAAACATCAAGCTGTTAGCCTGGTAGGTGTGTTATTAGAAAGAAAACATTAATGGCTTCTTGTATATATAACATTCTAATGTCTATGTAAACATGTTTTTTTATTCTTTCTTTGATATCAATAACTCAAAAATTAAAAGAATTCAAATGATCACATCATAATTATGCATTTTTGTTATGTTTGACACTCTTCTCTAATATTACCAAATTATTATGTATCAAATAGCGAATAAAAAAAGAATTATAGAAATAAGAAAAAAATACATTATTTTATAAAGAAGGGGCTTTTATCCTAAGGGGCTTTTGTCCGGAGGGGCTTTTGTCCGGAGGGCTTTTGTCCTAGGGGCTTATGTCCGGGGGGGCTTTTGTCCTACACTCTAGAAAACAATTACCTGGCCTTTCAATACATTTTGTGATTACATGCAGTTAGTGAGCATTACATCAAAAACAAACACAGCTTACAACTGTAAATGATTTACTCACGTTTTTAATGTTTAATAGGCCTAACTGTCCCCCAAGTCACAAAGTTTGCAATCGTAATGGCTGCCATTTTGAATAATTGTAATAGTCGGCCCGGTTCGGTACAATTTCAGGATTTCATTAAAAGTCATGTTTTAAAAAATAGGAAGGGAATTTTTTTCCAGAATTTTTGTGTACATTTTTGAAAAAAAAATTACATTATGACAAAAATATTTATAGTAAATATAAATACATTTTAATTAAATTTCAAAGAAATTTTCACTTTTTCTCTCTCTCAAATTAAATCTATTTTTTATTTTTTCAACTGATACTGTAACAGGTTTGACACAGTTTTTTTGTAATTTAGTACTTCTGTTGTGACGAAAATTAAGTGAATATTTCCATTCAATTAAGCCCAGTATTATATATTTCAATAAAAGATATAAAGGTATTAGGATTGAAATACAATGTACATGTTTAATTGGCATTGTTTCCCCTTCCTTTAATCAATATAAAAGATATAAAAAATTGTCCCTGTGAAGAATACCCAGGTAGATTGACACGCGACCCGCAAATTTCAATTGGCGAATCCAATTTTTGACCCAGACCTAGCCCTGGATATTCATGATCATGGGACATGAAATGACCTTTCACCCTTGACAAGCGGAGTTTCATTTGCAGGAATGTTTAATTAATCATTTTGTTTTCCCCTCGACTGTGCATTTTTTCTTTACTTTTGCTGTAAGATCATTTCAAATCCCATGTGGGGCAGTTGCCAAGAACTGACTTCAGGTCGTTGGTTTTCTCTGGCATTCCTCCATGACGGTGGCTAGATTACTGAAGATGCTTCACTATAAAATTCTCAATAACTGACATTCCTTTTCTAGCCTCCATGCAGCTATGCCGTATGTTGTGAAGCAGCTCCAACTGCTGTGGTGTGAGAAGATGATCCGTCTACTGTTTCAAGAACTGATCACCTACGTGGAGGCCGACACAGAGAAACAGAGCAGCAAGTCCTCCACGCCATCCAAAAGTGAGTCCTCAATTTATTGTGTCCCTGTCGTGAATTGGTAGAAGGGGGCATATCATGTCACGTTCTGTCTAATATCTGCTATTTATAAAATCGGCTATTTATTTATCATAAATGATTGTAAATTGCCCTGCATATTGAAATTAAAGTTTCTGCTTTCCCGTCTTTAAACAATTTCAGATATGGTGTTGCAACTTCGAATTAAGACCTCATCTTAATTTTTTAAAGAAGATGTACAGAGTTTTGTAACAGTTATTTCCTCTCAATTAATATGTCAACAAGTCAGTTGATTAGTGTTTGAACTTAAAGTATTGAAATTATAACTGTTGTCTCTCCTCTCTAAATTAGATATAGTGTCGGTAATCAGCTTGTCACTGTTTCTGGGCCCAGTCTCACAAACATTCCTTAAATAAAAGGAATTCCTAACCTTGTATTTTCAATGTACAGTTTCATATATAAGAGAGGTTTAGTTAGTTATTTCCACTCACTTTTTTGTTAGAGTAATCTCCACTGACTGTTTCAGATAGAGTGCTGAGAGTATTAGAGAGGTATAGTTAGTTATCTCCACTCACTCTTTCGTTAAAGATCTCCCCTCACTGTTTCAGATATAGTATCGAGGGTATTACAGATGTATAGTTAGAGTTATCTCCCCTCTCTGTTTCAGATATAGTGCTGAGAGTCCTTGACAAAGCGTCGTCCAAACCTTCAGTGAAGATAAAGTTGGAAAGTTCCATAGCGACATCAACGTGTCTACCGTGTGCTCTTTATCAAACGACCATTAACACGCTGTCACAACTCCGACTAGACATTCTAGGTGGTCTGAGTTATAACGACGTGCTACTCCCCATTCTGTGGAAATTTTTATGTGATATGGGCCCAAATTGTGGACTCAAGACATTTGTAGAACTTCTTAGTCAGGCTCCAAATTCTACGATACACCCGGTGTTTAGTTTACTTACTGTGTTCTGTGAGTCAGCCAGTCACTATATCACGTAAGTTCTTATAGGTATTGGTACCAAATAAATGGTATCACTTCAAGATGCTCCACCGCCGACAGAGCATAAATCATATTTATCATTTGAACAATAGCTGATGTTTAATCGTGTATATATGTCTAATTAACGCAAAAATACATATAAAATAATTGTTTTATCTTTTGTTGTCTGCACAATCAGTACTTCATTCCATATAGGGCGTAATGTCTTGGATTTTTTCCAGGATGCACTTGATTAAGTAGATATTTTTATATTCAAGTAAAATCAGAACCTCAAACTTTAATAATGGTAATAGTGTTACACTTTATTAAGTAATTTTTGTTACTGAAGACATATACTAATTCATCTGCTCCTGTTTAATAATAAAAAAAAAATTACCATGCATCGGCGGTGTAGCATCTTTATTGAACTAAGTAATTGACAGATTTGTGAAACATAAATCTTTTATTTGACTTCACATTTTAAATTTATCATAAACACAAGAATTATTGTTCATTTGTTGATTTGTTGTATATATATTATTACAAAAAAATAACGATGGGAAAATTAAAGAAATTGCCAACAAAATACCTGTTTGCGACCCAAAACACCATATGATTACACTTTTTATTAGAAGGCTGCTGAAAGATATTGGAATTTGAGATTTTATTTAAGATTAAGTCTTTTGTTTTGCTTTATTTATAATTACACAAATGTTGTTGTAATAAATGTTTGATTTGATTTCAGGACTCTTGATGACATAGAAATGTATGAACAACAGAAAATATTCCATCCCTCCGACTACATGAAGATGAGCGAATTCCTCAACCTTTTTGTGTTTCGTCTTATCTGGCACAACCTCATAGGTAACAAACATTTATGTGACTCAGAAACATGGGATGTATCAAGCATTTGTTAGACTCTGATAACATTGTCAACTCTTGGCCAAGACATTTTATGCTTAAAAATTCTGTCATGATATATATCTGTCTTACAGGCATTTCTAGTAAGGATATAGTCTAATAAGGGGGTTATAAGATACCAAAACAACATAGGTAAAGTGATTTGTCTCACCCTGTGGTAATTATGATTTCACAAAAATTCACTTCAAAATAAGATAAATTGTATCACAATCACCGTAATGTGGAACCAATCAACAGTGAATCATACCGCTACTTCACTTACCTTTGTTTTGGTATCTTGAAACTGACATATTCTTATATTGGGATTTTTTTCCCTAGAAAATAATTTTAAATTAAAGTGTCAGTATACAGTATGTTTACATATACTGTTGGATAATTAACAGAATTAAGACATTTTTGGTCAAAGATATATTTAAAGGGTTCTGAAGATATTTCAAAAATAAAAAAAAATACCAGAATGTATTATCGGAACCATTACCATTAAATATGTCTACCTTCATTTAAAAGAGAGACAAACTTGCAGCATTGGGAAATATTTAAAGATCATCATATAGTGACATTATTGAGAACATATATATATAATACATGACAATTTTCATATATATACTTAGAGTGTCTTGAAATACATTTTAGGATTTTCAGATGGAATATGCTAAATGTATCCTTAAAATACTTATAACACAAAGATATGTTATGATAACTATGAGTCACCGGTACATTTTTTGTATTTAAGATTTATAGATGATATACACAGATGACCATTTTTCTGGTGTTTTGTTAGATGTACAGACCGCCAATGTTAATGACATGTTTGGTGCCGCGCGGGGTCTACTGATGATTCTGTACGAGAGGGACTGTCGGAAATCCTACACGGAAAAGGACCACTGGCTGATAAGGTCAGGCAAAGATACATGATAAACAAACAGAAAAAAACTGTGAGAAATATATAAAAAGTGTAACAAAAGTGAAAGATAAAAAAACTGGTGAAAGAGATAATGATGTCTTTTGAAAGATGTAGTTAACAGCTGTTCTATTAATGAATGATGCAAAAAGAAATGAAAATAATGAAACTAAAAAAACGTTTCAGGCCCATTACCTTCCTGGAGCAAATCAGAAAGGTTTCTTAAAAACATTTATTTAATAACATCATGAAATATATACCGATGGCCTAAGATGAGGTTCCAACACCAAACATATAATTTCCTCCGTAATATATGATAACAGTGGAGATTCATTTTGCTGTTTTGCCTTCTGGCGCAGTGATAGTCAACTACCGCACAGTATTTAGGACTACGCCAGGAAACATAAGACGACCTGTTTTATGAAAATTAACATTTTATTTATTTTAATCAAATTGTTCAGAAGGTGATGATACGTGTAGTATTAACGGTAAGGTAATTAAATTCTCTATCTTGTTTTACATTTCCATTTTGAAAATTGAAAGCCGTTTCGGAACGGTAGTGGGCCTTTAACATTATAAGAAAAACGTTTTGACATTAGAAAACATTATTTTTTCTCTAAAAGAGAATATTTGTGATGATAAAGATAAAGAGAATGTAAATTTTATTTTTTGCCTCCTGAATGTTTGTGTTTTATATTTATTTCTCTTCTCTTTGTATTTCAAAGTTGAATGAATTTAAAAAAAGAAAAAAAAAAAACTCTTACATACCCTTACACATATTTGACATCCTCTGATTCTTTGTATGGTATAGTTCAATTTGAAATACTTGTGGAATAAAAAATTAATGTTATCATTTACAGGGACATCAAGCCTAGTCTGTTTATCACCGAGTTAGAGAAGGGAAGAAAGACAGCAGTGTACTTAATGCAGAAAGTACCACACATTATACCGTTCTCAGAGGTAGGTTGTAAATTACAGAAAGTACCACACATTATAACATTCTCAGAGGTAGGTTGTAAATTACAGAAAGTACCACACATTATACCGTTCTCAGAGGTAGGTTGTAAATTACAGAAAGTACCACACATTATATCGTTCTCAGAGGTAGGTTGTAAATTACAGAAAGTAC
>SAYR01074943.1:54204-84477 GCA_004382745.1 Argopecten irradians irradians | reverse complement strand
AAAAAAAAAAGCGTTTTCTGAATTCCCAACAAGCAAACACAAATTTTCTCAGAGTAGATCATGGATCTAGTCCATTATAAGAAAGAATTGGTAGCCAACCGTAAAATTGTACGACTGTTCCGAGCAACAAGCCTTCTCTCTTGTAAATCCTTGATGAGGTGTACTTAATTAAGCATGCAATTATCATCAGATTCTGTTGTATCCACTTATAATAGACAACCAGTTAGAATTGAAATAGATTTTATTTGATCGGTAGCCGATATTAAGTAAACGCATAAAGACAATTAGACTGACGTCACACAAGTCATAATAAAAATGGTAGGCTAAAGTGTAATTTGTCTAGGAGACAGATTTAAATAGATATTTTCAAACATTTTATCTGAATCCTTTTACTATTATGAATGACATATATATGACATGGTTATATTGACTAAAATATTGTTTAAAGTTTGATGGTCTATAACTTTCGCTAATTTTGTCATAGTAAAAACTGTTTAAGTGTTATACATATTTTACTCCGTCCTCTGAGATTTAAACTTTTTAATTTTACCCCTTTTAGTAAAGTGGAAGGACTGGAAGTATTTTTGATTACATAAATTCAGTATCTAACTTAACATAGAAATGAATGTGTCGAATTTTATTTTATATTTCTTTCAACAAATGCTAATCGTTTCATGAAGTTTTATCTAATTGAAACTTAAAGGAGAGGTATCGCTATGTGCTGTTTACGACAACTTAGTGATAAGCATGATATTTTACATGAGGATACCTTAGGGTCAACTGCATAATATAGTATTGTTTTTGTGAAGTTCAGTTAAAAAAATGATGAAAAAATGAAAAAAGTAGGTCCCAGTGATCTAGTTAAGTAATTGTTCTATATTTGCAATAAAAATAATTTTGATAACTTTAATAATTTACATTAAACAACTGCAAAAATAATAAATTTTCACCCTTTGACCTCTGAAATTACACAGAACTAAGAAAAATTGGGTATTCTGAATAGCATACAATATGCAGCTAACGCTAAGGTGTTTTCATGCAAAATATTTTGTTTATCACTGAGTGGGCGTAAAGCAGCTATGAAGATATATTAACCCACTAGCAACATGTAACCATGCAGTAAATCCCCATAGTCATTTTCGGTTTTAAAATTTAAATATTTGATACCAGGTAATTATAGTGATCATGTAAATTATCGTCATCACCCGCGCTTGTTGAATCGACCTTATATTATTTCTAAAGCAGAGAATTCCTAAGTCCGTTGAAGAGATGTCCAAATTCACTGACCAGTATGCTGAGGCAAGCGTTGATACATCCAACTTAGCTAAGCAAAAGTATGGAGGACATAAGTCGGCTTCTGGCTATGCCAATCAGCAGGTACAGTCTGGCAAGACATCTGGTAATACGATACCAAAAAAACAAAATTTAACAGTTTCGGGTGCGATGAAGCATTGCTAAATATGTCATTCAATTGTCCCCAGAAGAGTGGCAAGAAGAAAAACACAGCCAATTGTGTTGCTTCAAAGGATAAGAGATAGGAGCAGAAGTCATATGCTCTGCAGAAAAAGACAAAACCGAAGAAAACTGATTTCGACAGAGAGGAACAATTATCTTCTTTCTGTATTGAGAAACAGAAATGCCAGTTGTGCAGTTGTTTTTTGGCGATCATCCGTTATCAGTTTTGAGGGACTCTGGCTATGAGCGCTGTATTGTCCATACGTGTCTTTTGAGAGATGAAAACCGCACTGATGAGACAGAGAAGTGTATATTAGCTAATGGATAAAAAAGTGATTGTTCCTGTCGCTTATCCATTTGTTGACACACCATACTTTAAAGGTAAAAGTACGTACTTGACTTGGTGTATGGATACTCCAGTTTATGATTTATTACTTGGTAATATCAAGGGAGCAAGGGGATCATATGATACAGATAAGGATTGGAAACGAGATGAAGGATTAGATGCGCTTGCTATACAGACAAGTGTACATAAGCGGAAAGAGGATATCAAGGTTCCTAGACCGAAAGACTCAGGGTCGCCAGTAGATATCAAGGATGCTCAGGGGGATGACAGCCTGAAAACTATTTGGGAGATTGCGAAGAATGGAACTACCAAAGGGCGGTCAGATGGTGGACAATCGCGTTTTTTTTATCAAGGGGACTGCTGTTTAGGGAACTTAAAACACGTACATGTGCTAATGAACCGTTGTTTCAGCAAATTGTTGTTCCTAAAGTGATAGCAGGTGATATGGGAGCGAAGAGGACATTGGAGAGAATTACCTCAGAGTACTTTTCGCCAGGAATCACTTTTGACTTCTGACTTAACAAGATACTGTAGGTCATCTGGTGTTTGTCAGAGGACTTACTCAACAGAAAAAGTTTGAAAATTGCCGATTGGATCTTTGCCATTGATAGACATTACTTTTCAACGAGTAGCTATAGATATAGTGGGACCATTGAATCCAGTGACGGAGAGGGGTAATCGGTAATCGGTACATACTTGAAAATAGTTGACCCTGAAGCAGTGCCGTTGAAGGGGATAGAAACAGAACGTGTTGCCGAGGCATTGGTTGAAGTCTATAGTAGGCTGATGTTTGTCAGAGGACTTACTCAACAGGAAAATTTGGAATAGTGCCGATTGGATCTATGTCATTGATAGACATTACTTTTCAACGAGTAGCTATAGATATAGTGGGACCATTGAATCCAGTGACGGAGAGGGGTAATCGGTATATACTTAAAAATAGTTAACTATATATGCGACGATATACCCTGAAGCAGTGCCGTTGAAGAACGTGTTGCCGAGGCATTGGTTGAAGTCTATAGTAGGGCTGGGATACCGCAGGAAGTTTTGACAGATCAGGGTACACAGTTCCACAATACCATCAAATGTACTGCCGATATATCATCAGATACCAATATATTTCTAGACAGTAGATCCGCTTTAGTTGAAGGGGCCATTAGTACTGACTTGTATTCCAAACCTACTGATTCTCATCTATACCTCTGTCCCACCAGTTGTCTCTACTTCCATCATTTTCCCGTTCTTTTTCTACGCGTTTTTGATCCTTTACATATGCTGCCCAGCAAAAGGCGACTAATATTAGGACTTTGCTTCTTGGCACACAACACCGAGGATATAGGCGACTAAACTTGCATCCTATACCAATGAGCACTATTTATAAATTTCGCCACACATCTTGCGTCACACGTGGCACGCTTTCCAGTCATCGCGAATATTTTAGCGTTCTGGCAAATAGCATGGACACATTTTGCTAGATCCGGCCTTCGACTGCCACTTGCCGAAGGGTTAATGCGCTCCATTGTGCTGTATTGTTAAATATTTGTCTACTTTGTCCCGCATTACAGTTCGTATCCTGTTATGTAATCGTGTTTGTTTTGTATGTCTTGATAAAGGAGCAGATCGCCTTGAAAATTGGACATTTTTTTTGTTCACACGGTTGGAATTACTTCCTTGTCCCATATATAATATATAGAGATATCGCCCAAACTGACAATATAATAAATAAATAAAAATTAAATGTATATCAATCAAAATATATTTCAAATATTATGATGAAATATTACATGTGTAGAAACAATGTTTAAACAGAAATTTAGTATTAGATTTAGATATCACAAAAATGACAGTACAAGTAATATAAATTAGATTCATCAACAAGGTCCGTTTATTGAATGATTTCGCATGACTGATCGCCCCGATCGCACAGCTGTGCGGTACGTATACGGACCGCACAGCTGTGCGGTGTGCGACCTGAACCGCACAGTTGTGCGCACGATTTATGGACGATGTGCGAAAGAAGTATGCACGATGTGCGGACTATGTGCACACACAGTTTTTGGTACATTGTGCGGTCACACAACTGTAGAACAGGACATGTTAGTGAAGCAACATCAAATGCAAAGCAGTTGATAATGGTCTTAAAATACCCAAATGTTTTGTAATTTTGATGAAGTAAAACTTAATTTTTCTACAAAATGTCACGAAATAAAACAATTTGAAATCATATTAAGCCTTGAAAATGAGTATTGGATTAGATATTGATGTTGACACCGTTAGATTCGTGATTAATGGTCTAAAAATAGACCTTGTCTCACTAATTTCCCGGTCCACGATTTTGTTCAAATTTTCACTTCATATATTTCAGGTCCTGAGCCAACTGGCCCCTGGGACATTTTGAAACTTTTTAACGTATAGCATTAATGTTGCTACATATAACATTTAGTTTAAAAAGATGGTTCGTGGGCAAATTTCCATTGTTCATGAAAGAGGCCCTTTAACTGGTAGCATCCTAAGGGGTACTGACTGAAAATTGTACAAATGGTCGGGCTGACCCCGGGGCCAAAAGGGATCAATTTGGCTATTTTCATATAAACGACTTCTTTTCTGAAATCAAGCATTAGATAATACTCATAATGCAATGTTAGCATCCTTATAGCGTGGGGATTCAAAATTGACATAGGAAAAAATGCCAAATTTAAATGACCGAATTTTAACCACAATATTTTGATACAAAACGCCAAATTTTCTCGATGCCAACATATCCCAAATAGTACTTTCGATATACAAGGTATAAAGAAAATTTAAGCGTGGGCAGTTTGAATTGAATTTCTAACAGTAGCTTGAACAGCACTTTTATTACAAAATATCAAGAACGTGCACGTATATATTCATATTCTGTATATATCATGCTTGAAATCATTGAACTTTAAACTATTGTATATGATTTGAAAATAATGCTGCCTTTTCGTCAAGCACAGATGGCATATTTTCGAAAAGAATACTGCGATCACATAACTATATTTGACCGCTTTTACACATTTAACAGATGTAGCTATGTTTATCTGCTATATATTTTTCAAACTTATCCCTAAGAAGATATCAATGATAATTAATATACACATTTGAAGTCAATAATGTAAGAGATATGGTTAAAGGTACTAAATCATCAGATTTACATAAATTTCTTACGGTTTTTGACTTCTATACAGACGTTCTTATACCTAAAATTAAAAAGTTTTCAAAACTACTACATTTTATTTGAAATATTGGCAATGTTTATCAACGTTAAAATACAAACACAACAAGAACCTGTATCTGTCGGCATTGGTTGTTTATAACGGAAAGAACCGAGTGCATTGAGTTCGAAATCGGGGTCGCTAAATAATGGATATAGATGTACACCACTAAGAGGCTTCGCTCTACTTAGCTTCCCCCCATTTTTCCTTATTATAAACTCTATATATGAGGGGAAAAAAAGCCTAATAATGTTGGCAGGTTTAGCGGACTAGTACCTAACATCATGACAAATGAAAATAAAATAATGGTAAAAGCAAGTATAAAACCATATGTATAATGAAAACTCTTCGTTATGGCTGCAGAAACCTTTATAGTATAGGATTATTTACACTTAGAAAATCTTCACAAAACTTCTGCATACGTTTCAACGTTTATTAGATTAAACACAGTAATCAGGAACCTGTAGTCGATATTTTTTTGTTTTCAGTCGATAGCAGATATATCCATTAGACAGATGAGTTTTCCTTCGATCAGATGTTTTGAATGTTCACGCATCGCGCATGCACATAGGAATTGTTTAAAACTTTTAAATTTTGTTTTTAAAACAAAGTACACAATTTTTACAATTAATCTTAGTTCTATAATTCTTTTTTCTTGTATTACATAATTTTTAACGATTTAGTCCCTTTAATTTTAAGATGAGATTGATGCAATTTAATCACACATTGTTAATTTGAAATTATAAAAAAATAATTAGATGAACAGGTGCAGAAGTACGGCGGCATATTAGGGTCACTATATAATTTTATTTATCTTGTACGTATAAGTTAGAATCTTCTATGTACAAGTTTGTATATTGTTCCTACAACTTAGTATCTTGTACGCACGAGTTAGTATCTTGTACGTACCAGATAGTACCTTGTACGTACAACTTATTATATTGTACGTACAAGTTGGTTACGTACAAGACAGTATGTTGTACGTACAACTTAGTATCTTGTATGTACAAGATAGTATCGTGTACGTACAAGTTAGTATCTTGTACGTACAAGATAGAATCTTGTACTTATACCTATAACTTAGTATCTTGTACCTACAAATTATTTTCTTGTACGTACAACTTAGTGTCTTGTATGTACAAGATAGTATATTGTACGTACACGATAGTATCTTGTACTTACAACTTAGTATTAAGTTATTTTTTGTATCCTTTACTTACAAGTTAATATCTATTACGTACAAATTAGTATCTTATTCGCACAAGAATTTATCTTGTATGTACAACTTAGTATCTTGCACGTACAACTTAGTATCTTGTACGTATAAGTTCTTATCAAGTTGAGTTCATCTGCTGTTCACAGCGGAAGAATTAATATGTTATAATCGTTATTTGAATTTTCCGGATTATCAATTAAAACTGGTCATGCATAATTACTTGCACGGTTTTAAAACTGTCGTTGTATAGTTGCTCCATAAATATGGGACATTGTAGAACCGTATACAGTTTACTTAACTCCTCTTTATGTCAGGGTTCTGTGTACCACATTCTATCAAATTCTGTGAAGTACAGTATAAGATGATTTCACCGTACAAAGTTGTCTCTACAGTCAGACAATCAGATGGACAGACGGGCAAGACGATTCCAGTATACCCCCTTAACATCTTTGCGGGAAATAAAAACAGGAGCAAACGAATTCATATTTTTCTTCGGTGACAAAAGTTTGATAATTTACATCTAAACTATCATTGAAAAGTTTGAACTTTTATTTTACTTCAGAATACAAGTATTAGAAATACTTAATTGCATTCCGAAAAAAATCCAAGGTATTATGCCCTATGTGGAATGGGTTACTGATTGCACAGACAACAAAAGCAAAACAAACTATTTTATATTCGTTTTTGTGTTTATTAGACATACATACACATGATTAATAATCAATTATTGTCCAAATGATGATAATCGATTATACTCCGTTATAAACATTTACATATATATATATTCGCAAACTTATCAAACATATCAATACCACAAAATATCGCAAGGAATTCTTTATTTACCTTTGGCTAAAACCACGGGAAAATATACGTATTGCTTCCTGCGATGCCATTTTGACAGTAAACCAGCCACATTTCCTTTAATACCGAGATTTTCAACATCATACTAACTTGTGTACAAGATTATAACTTGTACGTACAAGATACTAAGTTGTACGTAGTACAAGATAATAACTTGTACGTACAAGATACTAACCTGTACGTAAAAGATAAATGAAATTTTATAGTGACCCTAATACGCCGCCATACAAAAGATATTCAGTATATATTGCCTATTTTCTATATTTTATTAACAATGATGGAATATGAATGTTAGTGAAAGATATTCTATTTATTTACTGCAAACATTGCAGTCAGATAAAATTGTACGAAGATCAAAGTGGTTATAAGTAAAATAAGATAATAAGTTTGTAGAATTATGCGTTATTGATCATACTTACTACAATTAAAATTAAGCAATGTCAATAGTTTCATATTCACTAACACATTCACAACTTTTGTTTAAAAAGAATTTGCTTATCACAGAAGCCAAGGAAAATGAAGGTCACCAGGAAACTTCGTCTGCTTTAACAGAAAACACGTGCTCAGATCTCAAAGGTATAAACGAAACAAATCACATTTCCTCTGTAAGACAAAATGGCTGTTTAACGTTTTCTAGACGGTTGCACATTTCCATATCATATATTTAAGTGCGCTCTTAATTTCGATTTAATATCTGACAAATTATCTCAGTATATTACCACAGTCCGAAATTGTTTGGATAACATAAAATCAGACGATATTTTTATAGGCTTTGATATACAACAAAATGCAAATCAAATGAAATGATATGTATACCGAACCTTTCAAAAAATGACAATTGTCTATCGGATATAATTCAATGACAAATCTGTGTATAGTGGACCCTAGATAATCCGGACTTTGATAGTTCGGAAACCTCACACTCTGGATGGAAATGTCGGGAAACAGAGTTAACTATTAACTAAGTAAACAAATTCCGTCCGTCCGGAAAACTCGCATCACTTTGGGCTGGAGACGAAAATGTCCGTATTATCGAGGGTTCACAGTATGAATAGTAAAGAAAATGCTCCTTTATCTTGTGAATGAGAAACACAGTCTTACATTATAGCTATATCTATACTTCTTTACTTTGGCGCAAGAAGCAAAAATTTGCTAAAGATGATATCTTCAATATTCAACTTTCATTTTGGGACTCTTTTGTCTATGAAATCATTACGCCGTTATCTCAGTCAATCCTAAGCGACGTTACAAACGGCGACGACATTTTCTCCTTTGTAGGCTGATAAAGTAATTTTTAACCCAATGGAAATGTTTACTACAAGAAAAATTAAATTATTAAAAAGCATATAGAAAACAAATCCAAAAGGCAATCGAATAAAACAAACATAGTACAACCTGAAAAAAATAATCGTATAAAAATAGAAAATCCAATAAGGCGTGTTAAATTTAACTCTTATCTTCAAAATCCAATATGGCTGACTGATGAGAGGCGCTTCAGCAATCATCAAAATAATTGACCAAATATCGGACGAGTTGTTAAAAAGGAACGCCGTATTCTCAAAGAGGAATAACTCGAACAAACCAATACTGGCAAATTAAGGCACAACACTCTTAAAACCACATACAACTATCAATTCAAATTCGGTTAATATGAGACGGTATGAACGGTGAAACAAATGTACTCCTATATTGTTAACTCATACATCAATCATCAAAAATGAAAGATTAGCAATTACAGGAGATAATAAGCAATGGTTAAAGTAAAATTAAATACTTTGTTTCAGAGAGGTATGCGTGGTCCATCATACTTACTACAAATGAAATAAAACAAGGTCAATAGTTTCATATTCACTATCCCATTCACATGATTGATTTGAATAATATTTGCATTTTGCAGATTCCAAGAAAAATGGAGGTCACCAGGAAAGTTCGTCTGCATTACCAGAAACCATAGATCACAAAGGTATAAACAGTTTGAAAGCGCAGGTATTTTACTGCGCTAAAGCTAGTGTATTGGGGAAATTACTCTAATATAGTCTGTGAAAAAGGATATTCCAAATATATAATTTTCTATATACTGGTTTATTACATTCGGGTGCGGAGCGGAGAAATATCCAATTCTACAAATCCAAACCTATGCCTTAATGCGAATATACAAGTATCACAAAATGATAATTTACAAAACATACAGGAACAAAGATGTAAACAGCACAAAAATAAAAGCATAACGAACTATTGCAATGCTGTATAGTTGTTGAATTTCGCCGGTGTAAAATTTCGCGAATTAATTAATATTTTTTTTTCGCAATTCACCTTTGTAGTCTTTTAAAAAGCGTCAATTTTTCATAACTGACCCGTATATCACATAACTAACCCGTTCAGTCATAAAATATGGCTTTATCATAACTATCTTAAGATACATATGTAATAAAACTATTATCACAGGTAATACTGATGTCATGATCAAAATATGACGTCGCACGGATTGTCTCGGTTGATTTCACCACTAATTATATAGAAACGAATTTGAAATTTTTGTCGAAATAAACATATTAAATACTTATCATGTGATAATATAATCTTGCAATCGTGGATACGTTATATGAAATTTTAAAGTCGTTCAATAATTTGATATGCTACTGGCCGAAAGGTTCGTGAGACATCACATTATCGAACTCATTTAATAATTTTCAAATTACAAAGTCACTCATGTAAGATCCTCTATTTACGTGTTAATTTCTGGTAAGAAAATCGAATTTGGCCTGTTAAAATTAGCTTTTATCTTCAAAATACAATATGGCTGACTAATGAGAGGGGCTTCAGCACCCCACAAAATAATTAACCAAAAATCGGCCGAGTTATCTGAAAGGGATGCCCGATTGTCTAAGGGGAATAACTGTAACAGACCAATTTTGGCAAATCAAGACACATCACTAGTACGAAAATCTAATACTTGTGCTATGTGTCTAAAATGCATAAACTAAGCTAATTTAAAAGAGTTATTTGCCTTTTTCGACAATATTTGTCTCAACCTGATTCTGATGAGATGACAATTCAAATTGAAAAAAAAACACAACATTTACAGCCAGTTATGTAAGAGATACACAATGGTTTAATATAAGACGGTATGAACGGTGAAACAAAAGTACTCCTATATTGTTAACTCATACATCAATCATCAAAAATAAAAGATTAGCAATTACAGGAGATAATAGGCAATGGTTAAAAGTAAAATTAAATACTTTGTTTCAGAGAGTTATGCGTGGTTCATCATACTTACTACAAATGAAATAAAACAAGGTCAATAGTTTCATATTCACTATCCCATTCACATGATTGATTTGAATAATATTTGCCTTTTGCAGATTCCAAGAAAAATGGAGGTCACCAGGAATGTTCGTCTGCATTACCAGAAACCATAGATCACAAAGGTATAAACAGTTTGAAAGCGCAGGTATTTTACTGCATAACGAACTATTGCAATGCTGTATAGTTGTTGAATTTCGCCGGTGTAAAATTTCGTGAATTAATTAATATTTTTTTTTCGCAATTCACCTTTGTAGTCTTTTAAAAAGCGTCATTTTTTCATAACTGACCCGTATATCACATAACTGACCCGTTCAGCCATAAAATATGGCTATGTCATAACTATCGTAAGATACATGTGTAATAACACTATTATCACAGGTAATACTGATGTCATGATCAAAATATGACGTCGCACGGATTGTCTCGGTTGATTTCACCACTAATTATATAGAAACGAATTTGAAAGTTTTGTCTAAATAAACATATTAAATACTTATCATGTGATAATATAATCTTGCAATCGTGGATACGTAATATGAAATTTTAAAGTCGTTCAATAATTTGATATGCCACTGGCCGAAAGGTTCGTGAGACATCACATTATCGAACTCATTAACTAATTTTCAAATTACAAAGTCACTCATGTAAGATCCTCTATTTACGTGTTAATTTAAATTCGTTTAATATGAGACGGTATGAACGGTGAAACAAATGTACTCCTATATTGTTAACTCATACATCAATCATCAAAAATGAAAGATTAGCAATTACAGGAGATAATAAGCAATGGTTAAAAGTAAAATTGCATACTTTGTTTCAGAGAGTTATGCGTGGTTCATCATACTTACTACAAATGAAATAAAACAAGGTCAATAGTTTCATGTTCACTATCCCATTCACATGATTGATTTGAATAATATTTGCCTTTTGCAGATTCCAAGGAAAATGGAGGTCACCAGGAAAGTTCGTCTGCATTACCAGAAACCATAGATCACAAAGGTATAAACAATTTGTAAGCTTAGGTATTTTACTGCGCTAAAGCTAGTGTATTGGGGAAATAACTCTAATATAGTCTGTGAAAAAGGATACTCCAAATATGTAATTTCCTATATACTGGTTTATTACATTCGGGTGCGGAGCGGAGAAATATCCAATTCTACAAATCCAAACCTATGCCTTAATGCGAATATACAAGTATCACAAAATGATAATATACAAAACATACAGGAACAAAGATGTAAACAGCACAAAAATAAAAGCATAACAAACTATTGCAATGCTGTATAGTTGTTGAATTTCGCCGGTGTAAAATTTCGCAAATTAATTTATATATTTTTTTTTCGCAATTCACCATTTTAGTCTTTTAAAAAGTGTCATTTTTTATAACTGACCCGTATATCACATAACTGACCCGTTCAGTCATAAAATATATGGCTATATCATAACTATCTTAAGATACATGTGTAATAAAACTATTATCACAGGTAATACTGAAGTCATGATCAAAATATGACGTCGCACGGATTGTCTCGGTTGATTTCACCACTAATTATATAGAAACGAATTTGAAAGTTTTGTCTGAATAAACATATTAAATACTTATCATGTGATAAATATAATCTTGCAATCGTGGATACGTAATATGAAATTTTAAAGTCGTTCAATAATTTGATATGCCACTGGACGAAAGGTTCGTGAGACATCACATTATCGAACTCATTTAATAATTTTCAAATTACAAAGTCACCCATCTAAGATCCTCTATTTACGTGTTAATTTCTGGTAAGAAAATCGAATTTGGCGTGTTAAAATTAGCTTTTATCTTCAAAATACAATATGGCTGACGAATGAGAGGGGCTTCAGCACCCCACAAAATAATTAACCAAAAATCGGCCGAGTTATCTGAAAGGGACGCCCGATTGTCTAAGGGGAATAACTCTAACAGACCAATATTGGCAAATCAAGACACATCACTAGTACGAAAATCTAATACTTTTGCTATGTGTCTAAGATGCATAAACTAAGCTAATTTAAAAGAGTTATTTGCCTTTTTCGACAATATTTGTCTCAACCTGATTCTGATGAGATGACAATCAAATTAAAAAAAAACATTTACAGCCAGTTATGTAAGAGATACAAAATGGTTTAATATAAGACGGTATGAACGGTGAAACAAATGTACTCCTCTATTGTTAACTCATACTTCAATCATCAAAAATAAAAGATTAGCAATTACAGGAGATAATAAGCAATGGTTAAAGTAAAATTAAATTCTTTGTTTCAGAGAGTTATGCGTGGTTCATCATACTTCGCAGTGGGCACATAACGTCCGGCCAACATTTTGGCAACGTTTTATTTAGGTTGCGACGTCGGGGACATACTGACAATGTTGTGAGAACGTTTTTCTCCAAACGTCCTCACGACATTAGCATTTGACGTCCTGAGAATGTTTTATATGGTTAGGAAAAAAACTTTGACAATAATTTAATATATTTCAAAAAGTATTATTGTTGGAGACAACTTTTAAAGGAAGCGAATGAATCTATTTAAATAGTGATACATACAAGTAGGCCTTATATGTTTTTCAATAATTATTAACTAATAAAAAAATAATTAATAATTTATTGTACTTGTAAATATTTAATTTTTGAATTACATATATTATAGGTATTAATTGAATAGATGAAAACAAAACGATAAGTATAATTATAAATACCAAGTTTACATACCGATTCTTACGTCAAATATGTAAACTACCTAGTTATGATAAAAGAGTTGTGCTACCTCCCTTTCATTTTAAAGTTTATCCGCTAGGGGTCGGTATTAACTATTTAAAACAAAAAATAAAATCATTAGAATAAAGCGTCTTTTTATACCAATAAATTGTGATTTTATTTATATGACATTTTACATATTTCCCCCGCACACTACAGAAACTAGGAGTTGAAACTCGTAAAGATTTGTTTGGTGTTTGCGCGGTTATTTTCACTTCCGGTTCTTTGTTCATTCAAACTTTGTGTACACACGCGCTTCACACGGATAACATTTCTTAGCCTCGACAGCATCCAAACAGGATAACTTCCAGATATCGACAGATATTTCAAGGTAAGTCTTTGTTGATTCGTATACTTGTTTTTAAAAGAATGTGTTTATTATAGTATATCGCGGTAAGTTATCTTATCTATGTGTGTAGTCAGTATTATGAGTATGTATACACATACAGTATACATGTAACTTATACAAATTCCCTGATGTGCCTGTATCCTATTTGTGTTTTTATTTTTGTAATAACGTACCGGCACATGAAAAATATATCGTCTAAATCATTATATTGATGTTTAATGTTTTATTCTGTTTTTCTTTTACAGATGAAAATGCTTACATAAGTCAACACGGAAGTACGTAAAATGGCTCCTGCACAAACAGTCTAGGTGGAAGTTGTTGCACCTATTTCATGCAGGATGAGCAGAAGACATTAAAATATTATATAAACACTATATTTTGTTGTTATTGTACTTCAAAATACTAGAATAATGAAAATAAACAACGTAATATAAAAACGTTGTGAAAACATAATATGAAAATATTCGGCGGACGTTGTCAAAAAACATTCCCCAAACTTTCATTTGCAACCTTTTTGCAACCTAAATGCAACGTTGCGATCGGACCTAATAAAAAAGTTCTCCGGATGTTGTGTGCCCACTGGGTTACTACAAATGAAATAAAACCAAGTCAATAGTTTCATATTCACTATCCCATTCACATGATTGATTTGAATAATATTTGCCTTTTGCAGATTCCAAGGAAAATGAAGGTCACCAGGAAAGTTCGTCTGCATTACCAGAAACCATAGATCACAAAGGTATAAACAGTTTGATATCGTAGGTATTTTACTGCGCTAAAGCTAGTGTATTGGGGAAATAACTCTAATATAGTCTGTGAAAAAGGATACTCCAAATATGTAATTTCCTATATACTGGTTTATTACATTCGGGTGCGGAGCGGAGAAATATCCAATTCTACAAATCCAAACCTATGCCTTAATGCGAATATACAAGTATCACAAAATGATAATATACAAAACATACAGGAACAAAGATGTAAACAGCACAAAAATAAAAGCATAACATACTATTGCAATGCTGTATAGTTGTTGAATTTCGCCGTTGTAAAATTTCGCGAATTAATTAACATATTTTTTTTTCGCAATTCACCATTTTAGTCTTTTAAAAGTGTCATTTTTTCATAACTGACCCGTATATCACATAACTGACCCGTACAGCCATAAAATACATGGCTTTATCATAACTATCTTAAGATACATGTGTAATAAAACTATTATCACAGGTAATACTGAAGTCATGATCAAAATATGACGTCGCACGGATTGTCTCGGTTGATTTCACCACTAATTATATAGAAACCAATTTGAAAGTTTTGTCTGAATAAACATATTAAATACTTATCATGTGATAATATAATCTTGCAATCGTGGATACGTAATATGAAATTTTAAAGTCGTTCAATAATTTGATATGCCACTGGCCGAAAGGTTCGTGAGACATCACATTATCGAACTCATCAAATAATTTTCAAATTACAAAGTCACTCATGTAAGATCCTCTATTTACGTGTTAATTTAAATTCGTTTAATATGAGACGGTATGAACGGTGAAACAAATGTACTCCTATATTGTTAACTCATACATCAATCATCAAAAATAAAAGATTAGCAATTACAGGATATAATAAGCAATGGTTAAAAGTAAAATTACATACTTTGTTTCAAAGAGTTATGCGTGGTTCATCATACTTACTACAAATGAAATAAAACAAGGTCAATAGTTTCATATTCACTATCCCATTCACATAATTGATTTGAATAATATTTGCCTTTTGCAGATTCCAAGGAAAATGAAGGTCACCAGGAAAGTTCGTCTGCATTACCAGAAACCATAGATCACAAAGGTATAAACAGTTTGATATCGTAGGTATTTTACTGCGCTAAAGCTAGTGTATTGGGGAAATAACTCTAATATAGTCAGTGAAAAAGGATACTCCAAACATATAATTTCCTATACACTGGTTTATTACATTCGGGTGCGGAGCGGAGAAATATCCAATTCTACAAATCCAAACCTATGCCTTAATGCGAATATACAAGTATCACAAAATGATAATTTACAAAACATACAGGAACAAAGATGTAAACAGCACAAAAATAAAAGCATAACATACTATTGCAATGCTGTATAGTTGTTGAATTTCGCCGTTGTAAAATTTCGCGAATTAATTAACATATTTTTTTTTCGCAATTCACCATTTTAGTCTTTTAAAAGTGTCATTTTTTCATAACTGACCCGTATATTACATAACTGACCCGTTCAGTCATAAAATATGGTTATGTCATAACTATCGTAAGATACATGTGTAATAAAACTATTATCACAGGTAATACTGAAGTCATGATCAAAATATGACGTCGCACGGATTGTCTCGGTTGATTTCACCACTAATTATATAGAAACCAATTTGAAAGTTTTGTCTGAATAAACATATTAAATACTTATCATGTGATAATATAATCTTGCAATCGTGGATACGTAATATGAAATTTTAAAGTCGTTCAATAATTTGATATGCCACTGGCCGAAAGGTTCGTGAGACATCACATTATCGAACTCATCAAATAATTTTCAAATTACAAAGTCACTCATGTAAGGTCCTCTATTTACGTGTTAATTTAAATTCGTTTAATATGAGACGGTATGAACGGTGAAACAAATGTACTCCTATATTGTTAACTCATACATCAATCATCAAAAATAAAAGATTAGCAATTACAGGATATAATAAGCAATGGTTAAAAGTAAAATTACATACTTTGTTTCAAAGAGTTATGCGTGGTTCATCATACTTACTACAAATGAAATAAAACAAGGTCAATAGTTTCATATTCACTATCCCATTCACATAATTGATTTGAATAATATTTGCCTTTTGCAGATTCCAAGGAAAATGAAGGTCACCAGGAAAGTTCGTCTGCATTACCAGAAACCATAGATCACAAAGGTATAAACAGTTTGATATCGTAGGTATTTTACTGCGCTAAAGCTAGTGTATTGGGGAAATAACTCTAATATAGTCAGTGAAAAAGGAAACTCCAAACATATAATTTCCTATATACTGGTTTATTACATTCGGGTGCGGAGCGGAGAAATATCCAATTCTACAAATCCAAACCTATGCCTTAATGCGAATATACAAGTATCACAAAATGATAATTTACAAAACATACAGGAACAAAGATGTAAACAGCACAAAAATAAAAGCATAACATACTATTGCAATGCTGTATAGTTGTTGAATTTCGCCGGTGTAAAATTTCGCGAATTAATTAACATATTTTTTTTTCGCAATTCACCATTTTAGTCTTTTAAAAGTGTCATTTTTTCATAACTGACCCGTATATCACATAACTGACCCGTACAGCCATAAAATACATGGCTTTATCATAACTATCTTAAGATACATGTGTAATAAAACTATTATCACAGGTAATACTGAAGTCATGATCAAAATATGACGTCGCACGGATTGTCTCGGTTGATTTCGCCACTAATTATATAGAAACGAATTTGAAAGTTTTGTCTGAATAAACATATTAAATACTTATCATGTGATAATATAATCTTGCAATCGTGGATACGTAATATGAAATTTTAAAGTCGTTCAATAATTTGATATGTCACTGGCCGAAGGGTTCGTGAGACATCACATTATCGATCTCATTTAATAATTTTCAAATTACAAAGTCACTCATCTAAGATCCTCTATTTACGTGTTAATTTCTGGTAAGAAAATCGAATTTGGCGTGTTAAAAATAGCTTTTATCTTCAAAATACAATATGGCTGACTAATGAGAGGGGCTTCAGCACCCCACAAAATAATTAACCAAAAATCGGCCGAGTTATCTGAAAGGGACGCCAGATTGTCTAAGGGGAATAACTCTAACAGACCAATATTGGCAAATCAAGACACATCACTAGTACGAAAATCTAATACTTTTGCTATGTGTCTAAGATGCATAAACTAAGCTAATTTAAAAGAGTTATTTGCCTTTTTCGACAATATTTATCTCAACCTGATTCTGATGAGATGACAATTCAAATTAAAAAAAAAAACATTTACAGCCAGTTATGTAAGAGATAAACAATGGTTTAATATAAGATGGTATGAACAGTGAAACAAATGCACTCCTATATTGTTAACTCATACTTCAATCATCAAAAATAAAAGAATAGCAATTACAGGAGATAATAAGCAATGGTTAAATGTAAAATTAAATACTTTGTTTCAGAAAGGTATGCGTGGTTCATCATACTTACTACAAATGAAATAAAACAAGGTCAATAGTTTCATATTCATTATCCCATTCACATAATTGATTTGAATAATATTTGCCTTTTGCAGATTCCAAGGAAAATGAAGGTCACCAGGAAAGTTCGTCTGCATTACCAGAAACCATAGATCACAAAGGTATAAACAGTTTGATATCGTAGGTATATTACTGCGCTAAAGCTAGTGTATTGGGGAAATAACTCTAATATAGTCAGTGAAAAAGGAAACTCCAAACATATAATTTCCTATATACTGGTTTATTACATTCGGGTGCGGAGCGGAGAAATATCCAATTCTACAAATCCAAACCTATGCCTTAATGCGAATATACAAGTATCACAAAATGATAATTTACAAAACATACAGGAACAAAGATGTAAACAGCACAAAAATAAAAGCATAATATACTATTGCAATGCTGTATAGTTGTTGAATTTCGCCGGTGTAAAATTTCGTGAATTAATGAACATATTTTTTTTCGCAATTCACCATTTTAGTCTTTTAAAAGGCGTCATTTTTTTCATAACTGACCCGTATATCACATAACTGACCCGTTCAGTCATAAAATATGGCTATGTCATAACTATCGTAAGATACATGTGTAATAACACTATTATCACAGGTAATACTGATGTGATGATCAAAATATGACGTCGCACGGATTGTCTCGGTTGATTTCACCACTATCTATACAGAAACAAATTTGAAACTTTTGTCTGAATAAACATATTAAATACTTATCATGTGATAATATAATCTTGCAATCGTGGATACGTAATATGAAATTTTAAAGTCGTTCAATATTTTGATATGTCACTGGCCGAAAGGTTCGTGAGACATCACATTATCGAACTCATTAAATAATTTTCAAATTACAAAGTCACTCATGTAAGATCCTCTATTTACGTGTTAATTTCTGGTAAGAAAATCTAATTTGGCGTGTTAAAATTAGCTTTTATCTTCAAAATACAATATGGCTGACTAATGAGAGGGGCTTCAGCACCCCACAAAATAATTAACCAAAAATCGGCCGAGTTATCTGAAAGGGACGCCCGATTGTCTAAGGGGAATAACTCTAACAGACCAATATTGGCAAATCAAGACACATCACTAGTACGAAAATCTAATACTTTTGCTATGTGTCTAAGATGCATAAACTAAGCTAATTTAAAAGAGTTATTTGCCTTTTTTCGACAATATTTATCTCAACCTGATTCTGATGAGATGACAATTCAAATTTAAAAAAAAAAACATTTACAGCCAGTTATGTAAGAGATACACAATGGTTTAATATAAGACGGTATGAACGGTGAAACAAATATACTCCTCTATTGTTAACTCATACTTCAATCATCAAAAATAAAAGATTAGCAATTTCAGGAGATAATAGACAATGGTTAAAGTAAAATTACATACTTTGTTTCAGAGAGTTATGCGTGGTTCATCATACTTACTACAAATGAAATAAAACAAGGTCAATAGTTTCATATTCACTATCCATTCACATGATTGATTTGAATAATATTTGCCTTTTGCAGATTCCAAGAAAAATGGAGGTCACCAGGAAAGTTCGTCTACATTACCAGAAACCATAGATCACAAAGGTATAAACAGTTTGAAAGCGTAGGTATTTTACTGCGCTAAAGCTAGTGTATTGGGGAAATTACTCTTATATAGTCTGTGAAAAAGGATACTCCAAATATATAATTTTCTATATACTGGTTTATTACATTCGGGTGCGGAGCGGAGAAATATCCAATTCTACAAATCCAAACCTATGCCTTAATGCGAATATACAAGTATCACAAAATGATAATTTACAAAACATACAGGAACAAAGATGTAAACAGCACAAAAATAAAAGCATAACATATTATTGCAATGCTGTATAGTTGTTTAATATCGCCGGTGTAAAATTTCGCGAATTAATTAAATATAATTTTTTTCGCAATTCACCATTGTAGTCTTTTAAAAAGTGTCATTTTTTTCATAACTGACCCGTATATCACATAACTGACCCGTTCAATCATAAAATATGGCTATGTCATAACTACATGTATCTTAAGATACATGTGTAATAACACTATTATCACAGGTAATACTGATGTGATGATCAAAATATGACGTCGCACGGATTGTCTCGGTTGATTTCACCACTAATTATATAGAAACGAATTTGAAGGTTTTGTCTGAATAAACATATTAAATACTTATCATGTGATAATGTAATCTTGCAATCGTGGATACGTAATATGACATTTTAAAGTCGTTCAATAATTTGATAAGCCACTGGCCGAAAGGTTCGTGAGACATCAAATTATCGAACTCATTAAATAATTTTCAAATTACAAAGTCACTCATGTAAGATCCTCTATTTACGTGTTAATTTAAATTCGTTTAATATGAAACGGTATGAACGGTGAAACAAATGTACTACTATATTGTTAACTCATACATCAATCATCAAAAATGAAAGACTAGCAATTACAGGAGATAATAAGCAATGGTTAAAAGTAAAATTGCATACTTTGTTTCAGAGAGTTATGCGTGGTTCATCATACTTACTACAAATGAAATAAAACAAGGTCAATAGTTTCATATTCACTATCCCATTCACATGATTGATTTGAATAATATTTGCCTTTTGCAGATTCCAAGAAAAATGGAGGTCACCAGGAAAGTTCGTCTGCGTTACCAGAAACCATAGATCACAAAGGTATAAACAGTTTGAAAGCGTAGGTATTTTACTGCGCTAAAGCTAGTGTATTGGGGAAATTACTCTTATATAGTCTGTGAAAAAGGATACTCCAAATATATAATTTTCTATATACTGGTTTATTACATTCGGGTGCGGAGCGGAGAAATATCCAATTCTACAAATCCAAACCTATGCCTTAATGCGAATATACAAGTATCACAAAATGATAATTTACAAAACATACAGGAACAAAGATGTAAACAGCACAAAAATAAAAGCATAACATATTATTGCAATGCTGTATAGTTGTTGAATATCGCCGGTGTAAAATTTCGCGAATTAATTAAATATAATTTTTTTCGCAATTCACCATTGTAGTCTTTTAAAAAGTGTCATTTTTTCATAACTGACCCGTATATCACATAACTGACCCGTTCAATCATAAAATATGGCTATGTCATAAGATACATGTGTAATAACACTATTATCACAGGTAATACTGATGTCATGATCAAAATATGACGTCGCACGGATTGTCTCGGTTGATTTCACCACTAATTATATAGAAACGAATTTGAAGGTTTTGTCTGAATAAACATATTAAATACTTATCATGTGATAATGTAATCTTGCAATCGTGGATACGTTATATGACATTTTAAAGTCGTTCAATAATTTGATAAGCCACTGGCCGAAAGGTTCGTGAGACATCACATTATCGAACTCATTAAATAATTTTCAAATTACAAAGTCACTCATGTAAGATCCTCTATTTACGTGTTAATTTAAATTCGTTTAATATGAAACGGTATGAACGGTGAAACAAATGTACTACTATATTGTTAACTCATACATCAATCATCAAAAATGAAAGACTAGCAATTACAGGAGATAATAAGCAATGGTTAAAAGTAAAATTGCATACTTTGTTTCAGAGAGTTATGCGTGGTTCATCATACTTACTACAAATGAAATAAAACAAGGTCAATAGTTTCATATTCACTATCCCATTCACATGATTGATTTGAATAATATTTGCCTTTTTCAGATTCCAAGGAAAATGGAGGTCACCAGGAAAGTTCGTCTGCGTTACCAGAAACCATAGATCACAAAGGTATACACAATTTGTAAGCTTAGGTATTTTACTGCGCTAAAGCTAGTGTATTGGGGAAATAACTCTAATATAGTCTGTGAAAAAGGATACTCCAAATATGTAATTTCCTATATACTGGTTTATTACATTCGGGTGCGAAGCGGAGAAATATCCAATTCTACCAATCCAAACCTATGCCTTAATGCGAATATACAAGTATCACAAAATGATAATATACAAAACATACAGGAACAAATATGTAAACAGCACAAAAATAAAAGTATAACAAACTATTGCAATGCTGTATAGTTGTTGAATTTCGCCGGTGTAAAATTTCGCGAATTAATTTATATATATTTTTTTCGCAATTCACAATTTTGGTCTTTTAAAAAGTGTCATTTTTTTATAACTGACCCGTATATCACATAACTGACCCGTTCAGTCATAAAATATGGCTATGTCATAAATATCTTAAGATACATGTGTAATAACACTATTATCACAGGTAATACTGATATCATGATCAAAATATGACGTCGCACGGATTGTCTCGGTTGATTTCACCACTAATTATATAGAAACGAATTTGAAAGTTTTGTCTGAATAAACATATTAAATACTAATCATGTGATAAATATAATCTTGCAATCGTGGATACGTAATATGACATTTTAAAGTCGTTCAATAATTTGATATGCCACTGGCCGAAAGGTTCGTGAGACATCACATTATCGAACTCATTAAATAATTTTCAAATTACAAAGTCACTCATCTAAGATCCTCTATTTACGTGTTAATTCAAATTCGTTTAATATGAGACGGTATGAACGGTAAAACAAATGTACTCCTATATTGTTAACTCATACATAAATCATCAAAAATAAGCTAATTTAACAGAGTTATTTGCCTTTTTTCGACAATATTTGTCTCAACCTGTTTCTGATGAGATGACAATTCAAATTAAAAAAAACAATTACAGCCAGTTATGTAAGAGATACACAATGGTTTAATATAAGATGGTATGAACGATGAAACAAATGTACTCTTATATTGTTAACTCATACTTCAATCATCAAAAATAAAAGATTAGCAATTACAGGAGATAATAAGCAATGGTTAAATGTAAAATTAAATACTTTGTTTCAGAAAGTTATGCGTGGTTCATCATACTTACTATAAATGAAATAAAACAAGGTCAATAGTTTCATATTCACTATTCCATTCACATGATTGATTTGAATAATATTTGCCTTTTGCAGATTCCAATGAAAATGAAGGTCACCAGGAAAGTTCGTCTGCATTACCAGAAACCATAGATCACAAAGGTATAAACAGTTTGATATCGTAGGTATTTTACTGCGCTAAAGCTAGTGTATTGGGGAAATAACTCTAATATAGTCAGTGAAAAAGGATACTCCAAACATATAATTTCCTATATACTGGTTTATTACATTCGGGTGCGGAGCGGAGAAATATCCAATTCTACAATTTCCAAACCTATGCCTTAATGCGAATATACAAGTATCACAAAATGATAATTTACAAAACATACAGGAACAAAGATGTAAACAGCACAAAAATAAAAGCATAACATACTATTACAATGCTGTATAGTTGTTGAATTTCGCCGGTGTAAAATTTCGCGAATTAATTAACATATTTTTTTTTCGCATTTCTCCATTTTAGTCTTTTAAAAAGTGTCATTTTTTCATAACTGACCCGTATATCACATAACTGACCCGTTCAGTCATAAAATATGATTATGTCATAACTATCGTAAGATACAGGTGTAATAAAACTATTATCACAGGTAATACTGAAGTCATGATCAAAATATGACGTCGCACGGATTGTCTCGGTTGATTTCACCACTAATTATATAGAAACAAATTTGAAAGTTTTGTCTTAATAAATATATTAAATACTTATCATGTGATAATATAATCTTGCAATCGTGGATACGTAATATGAAATTTTAAAGTCGTTCAATAATTTGATATGCCACTGGCCGAAAGGTTCGTGAGACATCACATTATCGAACTCATTTAATAATTTTCAAATTACAAAGTCACTCATGTAAGATCCTCTATTTACGTGTTAATTTAAATTCGTTTAATATGAGACGGTATGAACGGTGAAACACATATACTCCTATATTGTTAACTCATACATCAATCATCAAAAATAAAAGATTAGCAATTACAGGATATAATAAGCAATGGTTAAAAGTAAAATTATATACTTTGTTTCAGAGAGTTATGCGTGGTTCATCATACTTACTACAAATGAAATAAAACAAGGTCAATAGTTTCATATTCACTATCCCATTCACATAATTGATTTGAATAATATTTGCCTTTTGCAGATTCCAAGGAAAATGAAGGTCACCAGGAAAGTTCGTCTGCATTACCAGAAACCATAGATCACAAAGGTATAAACAGTTTGATATCGTAGGTATTTTACTGCGCTAAAGCTAGTGTATTGGGGAAATAACTCTAATATAGTCAGTGAAAAAGGATACTCCAAACATATAATTTCCTATATACTGGTTTATTACATTCGGGTGCGGAGCGGAGAAATATCCAATTCTACAAATCCAAACCTATGCCTTAATGCGAATATACAAGTATCACAAAATGATAATTTACAAAACATACAGGAACAAAGATGTAAACAGCACAAAAATAAAAGCATAACATACTATTGCAATGCTGTATAGTTGTTGAATTTCGCCGGTGTAAAATTTCGCGAATTAATTAACATATTTTTTTTTCGCAATTCACCATTTTAGTCTTTTAAAAGTGTCATTTTTTCATAACTGACCCGTATATCACATAACTGACCCGTTCAGTCATAAAATATGGTTATGTCATAACTATCGTAAGATACATGTGTAATAAAACTATTATCACAGGTAATACTGAAGTCATGATCAAAATATGACGTCGCACGGATTGTCTCGGTTGATTTCACCACTAATTATATAGAAACGAATTTGAAAGTTTTGTCTGAATAAACATATTAAATACTTATCATGTGATAATATAATCTTGCAATCGTGGATACGTAATATGAAATTTTAAAGTCGTTCAATAATTTGATATGCCACTGGCCGAAAGGTTCGTGAGACATCACATTATCGAACTCATTTTATAATTTTCAAATTACAAAGTCACTCATGTAAGATCCTCTATTTACGTGTTAATTCAAATTCGTTTAATATGAGAGGGTATAAACGGTGAAACAAATGTACTCCTATATTGTTAACTCATACATTAATCATCAAAAATAAAAGATTAGCAATTACAGGAGATAATAAGCAATGGTTAAAAGTAAAATTACATACTTTGTTTCAGAGAGTTATGCGTGGTTCATCATACTTACTACAAATGAAATAAAACAAGGTCAATAGTTTCATATTCACTATCCCATTCACATGATTGATTTGAATAATATTTGCCTTTTGCAGATTCCAAGAAAAATGGAGGTCACCAGGAAAGTTCGTCTGCATTATCAGAAACCATAGATCACAAAGGTATGAACAGTTTGAAAGCGTAGGTATTTTACTGCGCTAAAGCTAGTGTATTGGGGAAATACTCTAATATAGACTGTGAAAAAGGATGCTCCAAATATATAATTTTCTATATGCTGGTTTATTACATTCGGGTGCGGAGCGGAGAAATATCCAATTCTACAAATCCAAACCTATGCCTTAATACGAATATACAAGTATCACAAAATGATAATTTACAAAACATACAGGAACAATGATGTAAACAGCACAAAAAAAAAGCATAACAAACTATTGCAATTCTGTATAGTTGTTGAATTTCGCCGGTGTAAAATTTCGCGAATTAATTAATATATTTTTTTTTGCAATTCACCATTGTAGTCTTTTAAAAAGCGTCATTTTTTCATTACTGACCCGTATATCACATAACTGACCCGAATCACCCGATCAGTCATAAAATATGGCTATGTCATAACTATCGTAAGATACATGTGTAATAACACTATTATCACAGGTATTACTGAAGTCATGATCAAAATATGACGTCGCACGGATTGTCTCGGTTGATTTCACCACTAACTATATAGAAACGAATTTGAAAGTTTTGTCTGAATAAACATATTAAATACTTATCATGTGATAATATAATCTTGCAATCGTGGATACGTAATATGAAATTTTAAAGTCGTTCAATAATTTGATATGCCACTGGCCGAAAGGTTCGTGAGACATCACATTATTGAACTCATTTAATAATTTTCAAATTACAAAGTCACTCATCTAAGATCCTCTATTTACGTGTTAATTTCTGGTAAGAAAATCGAATTTGGCGTGTTAAAATTAGCTTTTATCTTCAAAATACAATATGGCTGACTAATGAGAGGGGCTTTAGCACTCCACAAAATAATATATAATTATCTGAAAGGGACGGCCGATTGTCTAAGGGGAATAATTCTAACAGACCAATATTGGCAAATCAAGACACATCACTAGTACGAAAATCTAATACTTTTGCTATGTGTCTAAGATGCATAAACTAAGCTAATTTAAAAGAGTTATTTGCCTTTTTCGACAATATTTGTCTCAACCTGATTCTGATGAGATGACAATTAAAATTAAGAAAAAAAAATTACAGCCAGTTATGTAAGAGATACACAATGGTTTAATATAAGACGGTATGAACGGTGAACCAAATGTACTCCTATATTGTTAACTCATACATCAATCATCAAAAATAAAAGATTAGCAATTACAGGAGATAATAGGCAATGGTTAAAGTAAAATTACATACTTTGTTTCAGAGAGTTATGCGTGGTTCATCATACTTACTACAAATGAAATAAAACAAGGTCAATAGTTTCATATTCACTATCCCATTCACATGATTGATTTGAATAAGAATAATATTTGCCTTTTGCATATTCCAAGAGAAATGTAGGTCACCCGGAAAGTTCGTCTGCCAAATATACCAAAGGTATAAACTTTACAATTCATGTTTCGTCGGGTAAAGGTTACGTCTTAAAACGGATTTTAGACAGTAACACATTTCCGTTATACAATTTTTTCTTATTTCAGGCATTGGTATACAACAAAATACCCGTCCGATATATAAAAATATCATATATATTAAACGAATTGTATATAAATGTTTTGAATTAATAAAAGAAATATCTAAGAGAGATGGAACCTACTGATCATTTATCACGGAGAAGATTTATATAGGCATAGCCTATTATCTTATCCATTTATACGTATTTGCATATAATACAATTTGTTGAAATGAAATTTATCATGTACAGATATAAGTTATTATTTTTATATTAATCATCATTTTCCATTTTTTTACATTAAAGAATGCCGACAGCTAGTGATTTTGTAATAGAAACCAACCAAACGTTGTGACAACATCGGATCTGTACCACACATCGTAATGTTTATGGCATACGCACTATTATAGTTGTGATACATATTTTCATTTCAGAAAAGTTTTTCCAATTCAACAGAGATGGGATCGGTAAGTTATTAATTTTATCAGTTTACATGTGTATTATTTGTTGCATGAACAATATTACTGTCCCGTCTTCTTTATCTTATTTTATCGCACAAAATTTGGAACTTTAAGATACTGAAATTGTCTTTTTGTTTTTCTATTTTTATGTCTGTCGTCCGTACAGTTTGAGACATTTCAGCTTTTAACTGACACTTTTTTTACCATGAGGTTATCATAACATCATTTACGTTAGAGCGAATAATACATATCAAATTAAACGGATAACCTCACTCTGTTCAATTATTCTGATACATTTGTTTATATCTTATCTTCAGGTTCAATAATTATAGCTGTTCGTTGATTCATGGCATTTATTACCAATGAAGTGATTACGTAATCGTAATATTTAAAATGTCCGAATATGTTATGAATAAGTGATTTCTAGTTCTTGAGATACTTTCGGTCTATTTTAGTGTTTTATAAATGCCATGCTGCAAGAAATTCTTATAAAGTCCATTAATCTATAATATTATAGTGATTGTATGGTGTTTTACAACGCTGGTTGTTTATCTAATGTATTATTTACATTAATTATGTATACCTCAATATTGCTTGTAAAATTATTTGATTGAGAAGTGAGATCTGTTGAAATTAATAACATCAGAAGTGTTACAACATGTACTATTTCATGATCCATTACTTTCATACTCACGAATCAAGAAAATATTTAAATATTTAATGTTATTCACCACAAAAAGGTATGATCATGA
The DNA here is from genome assembly GCA_004382745.1 of Argopecten irradians irradians. Taxonomy (NCBI): domain Eukaryota; kingdom Metazoa; phylum Mollusca; class Bivalvia; order Pectinida; family Pectinidae; genus Argopecten; species Argopecten irradians. Next base: position 56,591 of record SAYR01074943.1, on the reverse strand, counting down.
TTTTGAGAATTACAATACTTTCATTGGCACCTGTTTTAATACCACAAAAGCAATTAAACCCAAAATGAAGTTTGGTAGTAATGCCACAAACACGATCTTCGACTTCAATGCAGTGAAATGAGTACATATGGTCAAACTAAGAAACCAAGTTGTGGTTTACAATATGATTTTATACGGACGACATGCGAGTAGAAGCGTCTTCGTGACATTGCTAAATTGTAAGCAGACGACGGGACTAAACCAAAATTAACTAAGATTTGCAGAAACGTTAAGATTTCAAGAAATGCATGATACAAGACAACAAGAATATTTTTTACTGAATGCGTATTCATTTAGCGCTAATGTATGGAAGATGGTATGTTATTTTACCGTCGATGGTGGGGTTTTGACCTTTCCTAAATTAAGTACACTGTTCCTAATTCGTCACGGTTGATAGTGATATCCTCGGGATGACACTAGGCACTGTCACCCTCTAATGCAGGTACTATTTGTAAAATATCTTGCAGAACTTAAAACAATCGAAATTTTTTAGATGAATTTTAAGTAACATTATATTAAATTTCAATACATATATATTTAACCCCGTCAACAATCCATGAAACAATATATTTTAATAGTATTTAACCATTGAGATTTTTTTGTTCTGAGCAATAACAAATAAAACGGTCGTTAGTTTTAAAAACATTAATTTATTTGATTACGTTGTCTCAAATGAGGGGTAGCGTTGGATATTTCCAAGTCTAATTTTAATAATTAGCGGTTTACAGAATCAATTAATGAATATATAGTTATAAAATATATCTATTTCGTTTGGGCATTGAATATTCAGTTGATTTCGATCAGGTACAAAAATTAAATTTTGACAAAAAAAATTGTAAAACTCAAATCACTTCTTAATCTTACAAAGGGCGGAGCTTGACACAGGTTGGTAAAATCGATTTTGATAGGTTTTCATTGATCTCAAAAATAAATTATTTATTTATTACCTTTCAAAACCCAACAGAAAAATATATCACTATAATAAATTTGACTTAATTTGGTTAATTGTAAATGACATAAGATCAATGCAAACGTGCTATCTTTGAAGCAGGGGATAAGTTAAACTATTCTGAATATATACGGATAAATAGGCAACGTATTCTCAACTCACCCCTTTAGTACAAAAATGATCCAAAGATTAATAATTTTATCCCAAAGAGGTTGTAACAGGTATTTTAACTTTAAAGGTAGATTTTTCCCAATGAAATATAAAGACTACGAAAAAGAAATCTATCCTGTATATAGATATAATCATCAGATTATTTTTGATACAGCGGACTATATAGGTGTCAGTTGCCTAGATTGACCAGGAAAATACTTCTCTAAAAATAGAGCGAAGTCAAGCTTTACATAGAACATGACGTATGTTTTTCCAGGCCGTATCCAGAAACGGAAGCGTGCAACAAAATGTCGGATAGAAGTGACAGTCTCTCCACGACATGTTTAGTAAAAAAAAAAAAAAAAAAAAAACAACGACAACAAATCGGAGTGCGATGGATTGTTCATACATATCATATCATTTATAACACTTCAAGTTACTAACATACGCTCGCTTGCTTAGTACATCAAACATATACATGTATGTAGTTAATCTGCCGCTGTAAGTACGCTTGCATAGGTGTTGAAATTTAACTCACCACGTGCAACACGAGTCCCAACGGAATCCAGGCGAGTTCCGCTTGAGATGTGGCTTCTGTTTCTTCTATTGCTACATGTCATCTCTGAATTTCATTCATTAGATATATCCTAGGTTGCTACCGATTCCATTCTAATTTCCTCCTCTTTGTTGGCGATTCTGATACATTTTTCTCTCACATGCTTTCGTTCAGCCATTTTGTTTAATTTTAGCGCGTAACAATGCGCATGCGCGAAACTTCGCCAACACAATCAATCGTAGCTTCATTTGCATACTGTCCTGTCAGCCTGATAACGTAATAAATCAAGGATTTCCTTCAATTTTGTATTCAAGATAATTTGTTCAAACTCATACGCATCAAGACATTAAATTTAGAATTTATGGTACTAGACAATGGAATTTTAACTTTAACTTTGATACAAAAATGTGGTTAAAATACATCATCCTCCATTTAAGGTACATGAAACACAAAGTACTGAATCAATGTGGTTTTAAGTCAAAATAATTCATCACATCTTAAATACCTTTGTTCATAAGATAGAAACAAATCCTAGTCTATTTTGTACTTATGGAAAGGAATACAATTAATTATTGCTTATGGGAATGCAAGGATATAAAACGCCATAGTTGCATGAAGATTATATGCTTTATTCTATCACGTAACTATGTTATGGCATTATGTCATCGTGATATCGCATCATGTCACCATGTT
>SAYR01074943.1:6378-53073 GCA_004382745.1 Argopecten irradians irradians | reverse complement strand
TTATAACATCATGTCACCATATTATAACATCATGTCACCATATTATAACAGCATGTCACCATATTATAACATCATGTCACCATATTAAACATCGTGTCACCATTTTATAACATCATGTCACCATATTGCAACATCATGTCACCATATTATAACATCATGTCACCATATTATAACATCATGTTACCATATATAACATCATGTCACCATATTATAACATCATGTCACCATATTATAACATCGTGTCACCATATTATAACATCATGTCACCATATTATAACATCATGTCACCATATTATAACATCGTGTCACCATTTTATAACATCACATCACCATGTTATAGCATAGTGTCAACAGGTTATAACATCATGTCACCATATTATAACATCATGTCACCATATTATAACAGCATGTCACCATATTATAACATCATGTCACCATATTAAACATCGTGTCACCATTTTATAACATCATGTCACCATATTGCAACATCATGTCACCATGTTATAACATCATGTCACCATATTATAACATCATGTCACCATATTATAACATCATGTCACCTTATCATAACATCATGTCACCATATTATAACATCATGTCACCTTATTATAACATCATGTCACCATATATAACATCATGTCACCATATTATAACATTGTGTCACCATTTTATAACATCATGTCACCATATTATAACATCATATCACCATATTATAACAGCATGTCACCATATTATAACATCATGTCACCATATTATAACATTGTGTCACCATTTTATAACATCATGTCACCATATTATAACATCATGTCACCATTTTATAACATCCCGTTACCATGTTATAACATCGTGTCACCATTTTATAACATCACGTCACCATATCATAACATCGTGTCACCATTTTAATATCACGTCACCATGTTATAGCATCGTGTCAACAGGTTATAGCATTGTGTAACCATGTTATTGCATTGGGTGACCCGGTTATACTATTGTGTCATCGTGTTATTGGATCATGTCACCAGGTTAAAGCATCGTGTTATTTAAGGATTGATTGTCAATTTTGTTGCTTGCATTGACTGATGAAGAAAGTTAATCTCGTGCAAATGAAGTGAACTGTGAAATCCAACCCCTGTGTCTATGGTATGTGATGCAGCCCAATAACATGGTGCTTCCGGGGCTCAATAAAACGTGTTAAAATGTGGGATTTAGTCGCAGATCACTGGAAGACTTCTGTGTTATTCTTGAAATGTGATAACTTCTCTGTCAACTGGAGTTTTGGGATTAAAATGCTGTATAAAGTAAGTAGAGAAACATTGATTTGAAATATTGGCGGTTTCCAACGACCCTCCAATGCTGTGGGTTTCGACACTCACAGAATCGTTTTGTTAGGCTTAATTTCACTGAAATCAGCCTGTTTGCTATTTAATGGAATCTATCGTTTCTAAGCTTGCATGTATATCACCGCATCACATATATTGTGCACCTATCATAACCATTTGCGTTCGATTATGCCTATTTGCGATGAGTGGTGAACCTCATGCGTTCGGTAGCCTATGTTCAGCATTTTTCCGGGGCTTGAGCCTAAGTCAGCGTTTCACCAAAATACGTGTAAAATATCTGTATAATATTATATTACTGACAATTTCTAATATCACTTTCTCAAGCATTTCTGAATGTACAAAGACAGGCAGAAAGTTCATTCAAAACTGAAGCGGCGTAAAACTAGGTCAAAATGTAAACACTGTCAAAATGTATTCTCACGCCGGTCAGAGGTCAGCGCGTGACCAAGCATCTTCATTGGGAAATGAAGTGATCGGAGTTTACTAGTTTCATTGAGGCGGGGCGAAGTGAAAATGTAAATATTAAGTTATTAAGACGTTTTCTATTAAGACTACTCGGAATGTAATTTGTTTTTACCGCACAGTCAAGTGCAAACACTATCCCGATCACCATATGCTAGCCCAATCGGATCACTACGTCATTTTCTCTGAAATTATACTCGGAGGTAAATAGTAACCAGTTTGGTCTACTTTCGGTAAAAGATGGCGGCGCCTATGGTAACACGCTTCTTCGTAATCAGTTGGTGATACGAGGTATTTCTTCTTCAACTGTATCTATATCTACTTTACATTGGTTAAAGGTAATTGGTTTCTTTGCTTTTGTATATAAATTACAACCAGAAATTTGATAAGGTGTTTCCTTTTTGATTATGATACAGCTGTGCTCTACTTTAGGCGGTGTACAGTCAAACAGAAGGTTAATTTTAAAAAGGCCCCAATGAAAACAGTTCCGTTTAAGATTACACACAACGGTTCTGTTTCTATTAAAATACAAGAAACATATCACGGCTTCGTTATTTATTCATTTTTCAACTGTTTACGTTATATAGTTCAAAGTATTGCTGTATGAAAGTACATATATATATATGTTCATAAAACAATAGAAAGTATAACGATCGATTAACGGTTATCGTGTATTTCATTTTTTTTTCATATAATTTTTTTCTAAAATTCTAAATGTATCTTAATGTCTAGATCACGGTACGGTAGTAATAATCGTAAGCAAATATATATTTTTATCACATTTTGACTGATTGGAAAAGATCAAGGTAACAAGTTATCATTTTCGCATTTTTTTTATCTATTTACATTTTTTTTTAATTTATTACACTAGTCCGTTCTGCCACGCGTTCCACTCAAATTATTGTACTTGTATACAGAGACAGGTTTACTTATATGACATTTAAGTTACACAAAAATAAACAATAAGTGTTAACTAATAATTAGTGTTTCTGTGAGACTTTAATACTAAGGTACACACCGAACATCCTAATCAAATCGGCTCTAAGTTCGGAAGAATGAGCGAGGTGTTCCGTCTTGGCCTAGAAAATGAGGATCAGGATCGTGTTTGCGCTTGACTGTAAGGTAGTGTCAGAATGCATTCAGATTCGTCTAAATAGCAAACGTTTTTAATAACTTGATCGATGCTATAGCATGGTGACACGCTGTTATAATATAGGGACACGGTGCTATAACATGGTGGCGTGATGCAATAACATGGTGACGTGATGCTGTAACATGCCGACATGATGCTATAACATAGCCACACGATGCTATAACATGGCGACACGATGCTATAACATTGTGATGTGATGCTGTTACATGCCGACAAGATGCTATAACGTGGCGACACGATACTATAACATGGTGACGTGATGCTATAACAAAGTGACACGATGTTATTATACGGTGACTGGATGCTTTAACATGGTGACATGATGCGATATCACGATGACATAATGCCATAACATAGTTACGTGATAGAATAAAGCATATAATCTTCATGCAACTATGGCGTTTTATATCCTTGCATTCCCATAAGCAATAATTAATTGTATTCCTTTCCATAAGTACAAAATAGACTAGGATTTGTTTCTATCTTATGAACAAAGGTATTTAAGATGTGATGAATTATTTTGACTTAAAACCACATTGATTCAGTACTTTGTGTTTCATGTACCTTAAATGGAAGATAATGTATTTTAACCACATTTTTGTATCAAAGTTAGATTTTTCTGTTATTTTTGTTGTTGTTGTATAGCATATACAATAAGTATATATCAATAAGTAACATACTGCAAACATCTTAGTGGCCTTTAGTTGGTACAACGGACATATTCTCAAACGATAGAAGGGGTAATAAAGAAAATAAAGATTGGATGTCGTAGATAGCTTCAAGTGTAGTTCGAGGCCCGGAAAGGGTTTTCGGAAACATACTTTCTCCGTGACTTCAGGTTCTAATATATCATCTTATACCTCAATGATAGTCATTATGATATAAATTTAAGAACAGTTTATTCAACTACACGTAACAACAAAAATGATTCATATGTACCTGTGTTTGAGTATAAATTATAACTTTTTTTTTTCGAATTGTTCAGATTAAACAAACGAGATTTAAAAGCTTTAAAATGGGATGCTTGAAAACGCTTCGATATGATTTTACGCAATATTTATTTAGATTAGTACATGTTATGTGCTCAGGAACAGTCTTATTACTGTCATTGATATGTATATTTGTGGAAATAGAAGTTAGAAATGAATGAAAATACAAATGTTTATGGGAACGTTTTGCTTTTGATAGACAAAATGTAAGAAACGTTATTGCCAGAGTCCCCTATCCCGATTACTATTATAATGATGACGTTATTAATGTAAAATAATTTGGAAAATGGTGTGATCTGAAGTTTCTAAATGCAAACGGGTTGATGATGTAAAATAGATGATTTTTGGAACAAAATTTAGGGTTTTCGTCAGCTTCACTACACTTACTTGTAAGTTGAAAGGTTAAAGAGACGAAATTGTCATGATTTGTGATTTATAACTGTTTAACTCATATCGGCAACAAATGTCTTCCAAATGTTCTTTTTTTCTGATTGTAGATGTGAAAGAAAGAATGAAACAACTTCTAACAGAAGGTAAGTTCATTCACTCTCCTTCTCTGTGAAAATCTCGACATCTTTGAACCACGAGAAACTCATAATACTTTGTCGCTTTTTGATTTATTTACTAGACAATTTATACTGAAATTTTACAAATTACTGATCGAATAAACACTGGTGTAACCACAATTTAGTTTAAACCATCCATATTGCATTAATGATATGAATTTACGGTTTTAACAAAAGCGTTATGAGAAAACAGCTGTTTCCAATAAGTAACATACTGCAAACATCTAGATGGCCTTTAGTTGGTACAACGGACATAATCTCTAACGATAGAAGGGATAATAAAGATTGGATGTCGTAGATAGCTAGTTTGAGGCCCGGAAAGTGTTTTTGGAAACATACTTTCTCCGTGACTTCAGGTTCTAATATATCATCTTATACCTCGATGAAAGCCATCATGATATAAATTTGAAGAACAGTTTACTCAACTACACATAACAACAAAAATGATTCATATGTACCTGTGTTTGAATATAAATTATAACTTTTTTTTCGAATTGTTCAGATTAAACAAACGAGATTTAAAAGCTTTGAAATGGGATGCTTGAAAACGCTTCGATATGATTATACGCAATATTTAGATTAGTACATGTTATGTGTTCAGGAACAGTCTTATTACTTTCATTGATATGTATATTTGTGGAAATAGAAGTTAGAAATGAATGAAAATACAAATGTTTGTGGGAACGTTTTGCTTTTGATAGACAAAATGTAAGAAACGTTATTGCCATAGTCCCCTTTCCCGATTGCTATTATAATGGTGACGTTATTAATGCAAAAAAATTTGGAAAAGAGTGATCTGAAGTTTCTAAATGCAAACGGGTTGATGATGCAAAATTTAGGATTTTTGGAACAAAATTTAGGATTTTCGTCAGCTTCACTACACTTACTTTTAAGTTGAAAAGTTAAAGAGACGAAATTGTCATGATTTGTGACTTATAACTGACTCATATCGGCAACAAATGTCTTCCAAATGTTCTTTTTTTCTGATTTTGATATGACAGAAAGAATGAAACAACTTCTAACAGAAGTTAAGTTCATTCACTCTCGTTCTCTGTGAAAATCTCGACATCTTTGAACCACGAGAAACCCATAATACTTTGTCGCTTTTTGATTTATTTATTAGACAATTTATACTGAAATTTTACAAATTACTGATCGAATAAACACTGTTGTAACCACAATTTAGTTTAAACCATCCATATTGCATTAATGATATGAATTTACGGTTTTAACAAAATCGTTATGAGAAAACTTTACCAACATGTAATTATATAACATTCTGCCTATGTTAGGCTTATTTCTTAATACAGATATCCAAATGATATCAAACGATAGAAGGGCTATTAACGATTGGGTGCAGTACATAACTAGTTCAAGGTCCGTCATGAGTTATTAGAATCTTACAATTGTCATTTTCCACCAGTTGTGTCTCTGGAATAATATTTAATAACAAAAATAATAATTCGCATGATTTAACAAAAATGACTTAATAATGATTTATTGGATTGTAATTGTCATGATTTGTGACTTATAACTGTTTTACTCATATCGGCAACAAATGTCTTCCAAATGTTCTTTTTTTCTGATTTTGATATGACAGAAATAACGAAACAGCTTCTAACAGAAGGTAAGTCCATTCACTCGTTCTCTGTGAAAATCTCGACATCTTTGAACCACGAGAAACCCATAATACTTTGTCGCTTTTTGATTTATTTATTTTTGACAATTTATACTGAAATTTTACAAATTACTGATCGAATAAACACTGTTGTAACCACAATTTAGTTTAAACCATCCACATTGCATTAATTATATGAATTTACGTTTTTTAACAAAATCGTTATGAGAAAACTTTACCAACATGTAATTATATAACATTCTACCTATGTTAGGCTTATTTCTTAATACAGATATCCAAATGATATCAAACGATGGAAGGGCTATTAACGATTGGGTGCAGTACATAGCTAGTTCAAGGTCCGTCATGAGTTATTAGAATCTTACAATTGTCATTTTCCACCAGTTGTGTCTCTGGTATAATATTTAATAACAATAATAATAATTCGCATGATTTCACAAAAAAACAACAACTTAATAATGATTTTTTGGATTCATGTGTAGATACAATGTATACTGAAGTCATAACTTATGTTTGTATATATATTGTTATGTAGTTGATTTGCAAATTAATGATTAAGTGTGTGTATTGCAGTATGTGACTTTCAAAATCTAATTAGCTTCATAGTGTTATAATTATTTTTTCTTTGTTTTCATACCAAATCTGGCTTTCTGATTGGCCAATATTTTTTTTGCATACGACTATGAAAAAAAAAATCCGAGAATGGCGCGAAACCCCGACGTTATCGTGACGTCACAATAGAGACATTGACGTTGAGTATTGATTCGGAAAAACAATCCCTTTAAAAACCACTATAATGTTACATTTAAACATACTTGATTTTTTTCAAATAGAGTATAAAATTAATTATAAGTATTGATGTCACTATTTTTTAATTTTATCGGGGTATGAAAAAAAATTGTTTGCAATCTTTTGTGAGAATCCGCTACGCGGATTCACACAGTTTACAAACAAATTTATTTTCATACCCCGATAAAATTAAAAAATAGTGACATCAATGCTTAAATCAAAATGTATCAATATGATTATACTCACATAACTAATTCATGCATTCTTTTAATCGTTCATAGACGTTTCAATCAACACAAAAAAGCAGTTTTCAACATCACCTAAAATGAGTAAGTATAAATTTTGTTACGATAAAGGATGGATTTGCATATTGGAGTTGTTTTATTGATTTTTTAGAATCGTAGTTAAAAAAGCAATAGTTAAAGATGGATGGAAATCAATGCATTTTGTGAGAACACTTGGCACAAGATGATAAAATATAGGAAACTTTATTCCAAAATTCCGAATTCCCTTTGCTATTATAATAGTAACGTTATCACTGCAAACAAATTGGAAAAGAGTGATCTGAAGTTCTGAATGCATACGGGTTGATGATGTAAGATGTCTGTGAAACAAAATTTCGGAATTCAGGTTCACTATATACGCTTGTGAGTTAAATAGTTATAGTATGAAAGGTCGTAATTCATTCATATGTTGGTAAATTTGAATTAATAAGTTTTACTGTGCTATAACTATAAGGAAATAAATATTTTATCATGTTACCTTAAAACGCTTTAAAGTTGACAACCAATCAGAAACGTTGAAATATTGGCACATAGGAAACCGGTGCTTTTGCCATTCCCACATCGTCGGAAACTCACAACCACCTGATATCAATATCTAGAAGTGGCTGATGTGTTACCGACGATGCGTCATTCCGCCATTATTTTTGTGCACCCAAAAAAGAAAAAAAACAGTATGACAAGGGAAGAAATTGACTACACTAAGGTCACCTTTTCATTTTGGCAATTTGCAACAATGTGTATGTGGTTAGAATTGTGTTCTAGATATTTTTGGTTTTGTTTTTCGAATTCTTATAATATATTGGCATCATCATTCTTTAAAACTAACAAAACCATTATGGGATTCTTCAGAAACAATGGATTGATGACATGGGTATAAAGTTACAGTCATTGAGATTAGTGAAACAAGTACATTTGTAGTTTAAAGCCTATCAGTTATTTCGGAATGCCGCGGAATGCTTGTTTGATTTTTTGAGTCAATTTAGACCAACCAGGATAATCTCCGTATCTGAATGGGTGAAAATGGTTGCGAATTATAATGGAATGCATGTCGATAGTGTGATTTTATATCAATTTTTGTCTAGGACTATCGTTATTAAAGAGATATTATTTGATATTCAACCAGGGTGTGGCGATATTACGTCATATGGGCCTCGGCAAAGGCCCTTTTTGTTACCTTTTATTTTTAAATAAGATATGATAACTATTTCAAAGTTTGCTCTATGGTAAAAAAATAATAGAAATGCATGGATAATGGCTAGACTATATCTTTCAGAAGAACTCAATGTCGGGTTATTGTGACGTGACAATTGCAAAAGAAAAAATAAGCGCCAATCAATGTATGGAATATCGTCCTCGACTTGAGAATGAGAATAGTTGAAAAGCAGAATATAGACCCTATATAAGCTGTTGATAAGAGTTTCACAGCCGAGTTCTCCATTAGATTTTCCGTCATTCTCTTTAATTTTCCAAATATCTTCCACCTAAAAGAAAAAAATGTTTTCTTCTTTCTAAAACCGACATGATAAATGTAGATCAATAAGTTGAATTTGGCAGTATCGCAATTATTTATTCGTTTTCCTTTGTCTTACCAAAATAAAAGATTGCTTCGAAATACTGTAGAAAATAAGAATAAAAAGTCGACAAGTTATTATTTCATCTGATCAATCTTAATAAGAACAAAACTTGCGCACGAAATCGAAGCTTTGTTCCGGAAACATGTACTTAAGCAAAAGTACATATTGAGATCAATGAACTGCATGCATGGATGGCTATTTTTTTCGTATTTCCTGTTTAACCTGTTCCGGTTTGTGCGTTACTCCGGTACTGTTCTCCGCAGTAAATACTTTTAACTAATGCAAATGCATTAACAGGAGTGATCAAACTTTTCTTTTAAAAAATGATACTTCTGAAAAGTAAAAGCTATGGAGAGCAGTCAAAATACCCACCAAGCGAACATGAGTATGAGGAATCATGACGTCACATCATGTCAATCAATTTCGCGAAATCATAGGATTCGCCATGGACACATAAAGCAACGTCCGAATCCTAATCTTTGCTATCTATTTTAAATATCAGTTGTATTATGCAAGGCAATTATCATATCATATACTTCTATAGAAAAAAAGATAAAACAAAAAAAATCCAGTAAGTTAGCTCCATACTTTTAGTATTTTTCATGCAGATTTTAAATCTGTAAAGAAACATATGTGTTCTTGAACCACTTTTTGAGATATTTGAGCTTTGAATATACCATCCGTGCATATTTGCTCGCCGAATATAGAAAAAATCACAAAATTAAGTATTAGGGTAAATGTAGTCTCAATCCTGTTGATTTTTGTCCTAAATTTCGAACTATAAAACAATGCAAAAAAACTGTTGCATATTTACAAATGCTAAGTAACTAACATATTTTTGCCCCTACAAATCAATGAATAGGCAAAAAAGGAAATGAGAAAACATGTCAATTTCGAAATCTTTATATAAGATATACCAAAGGTAATATATTTTTCAAATATCTTAAATCTTAAGACATGGGATCCTCGATCACATTTTCACAATTTCGTACGCTTGTAGTTTGTAACTCACAACGCTACGCCCATTTCATCCAGTGCTATGATGATATTTAACTAATTTCTGAAAACCATGTCGCAAAAATCACTTCACATCAATTCATATGTTTTGGTGATATAATACCTGGTTAATGTCCGCATGCGATATTGTTTAGATTTTAGAATTCGGTGAAAACGGTGATGACGCGTTCTTACATTGATATGTCCAAAACAATACAAGTGATACATAACGAGATTTTAAGCACACACTAAAAATGAATCATGTACTCACAGCATTGAGAAGTATTGTTTAAAAGGGGCCAAGTATTCAATGTAAATCACACTCTGCAGTGTTTTGAATATTATAGCATATTTTTGTAAAAATATCGAAATGAATGCGCAAGGTTTGAGATTTTTCTACCTTTGTGTTTGACTTTTGTAACAATGTGTATTTCAGGAAAAAACCTTCACTTCTTCGCGAGTATCCTATCTTATTTTGAGAGGAAAGGAAGGGAACAAGGTAATGATTTTGTCCGTTTTTGCCATTTTATAAATTTAACGCACACACACACCTTATTGCTTCACCATATTTTGTATATCAAAGCTTATGCAATTGAATGGGTTTGTATCATTATCCAAATTTTCATACAACTGTTGGAGTGTAATTTAAGAAACGATTAAATAAAATGCAAAAAAGTGAAAGACTTAATGCATTTCGTTTGCATATTCTGATGACGTTCTGTCATAAACTATCGTATGGTGTCAAACATATCGCACCAAGAATATGATGACATATTGTATTTCTTGTGTAGTGTCTTATTACCTTCAATTAGTTCATCTAATGTATAAACAAGGTATTTGTTAAAATATCAAAATAGAGGTATAGTGACACCACTTTCCGCATGATTCTTTAGACTATTAATAACAAGATGTATATTTCGGTGAACTATATGAATGTAATCAAACATGGTAAACGACATTTATTCCTTTTTGCCTTTTCCGTAGTTGTGTTTTTCACGTCACTTTGTAAGCTCGTACAAGTATTGTAATAATAACAACAGTTTAACCGTTAGAAGAGTTTTGACTTCATACATTATTTAATGACTTTTGAATATGAAACATAATTTAGTTAAGATATGTTATCAGAATCTCCATATAAAGTGTGACAAGTCCTCTACATTTTATGTTTTATCCAATAGTAGGTTTGACATCAATATTACTTTTAAGTCTAAAATTTTGTGAAAGTCTCGAAATGCATATGTAAATTTATTGATTTGTTTACTTATTTTCTTACTTGATATTTAATTATTTATTTATTAAATTACTAATTTACTAATGTATTCACTTACTTATTTATTGATGTATTTATTGAATTATTTGCTTTTATTGTACAATTATTTATTACTTATTTCTTTCTTTATTAATTCATTTATCTATTTATTTATTTGATTAATATCTTAATAAATTACTTATTTATTATTTACCTGTTTATTTATTTATGTTTTTTACTTATTTATTAACTTATTTATTTATGTTTTTATTTATTTATTTATTTACTTTAATACTTATTTATTGATTAATTTTCGTATTTATTTTCTCATATATTTATTGATTTGTTTCCTTTCTTTCTGACTTATTCAATTATTTATTTAATAAATTACTTATTGATTAATTGATTCACTTACTTATTTATTGATCTATTTATTGAATTATTTGTTTATGTTGTTTAAATATTAATTGCTTATTTCTTTCTTTATTAATTCATTTATCTATTTATTTATTTGATTAATATCTTAATAAATTACCTTTTTATTATTTACCTATTTATTTATTTATGTTTTTTACTTATTTATTAACTTATTTATTTATGTTTTTATTTATTTATTAACTTATTTATTTAATTGATACTTATTTATTGATTAATTGTCGTATTTATTTTCTCATACAATGTAATTGCAGTATATGTTTCAATAGTATTTAGCATCGTTCTTCGTTTATGATAATTTGATATGATATACATTGTAGAGGAGCTACGGGAACATTGCCAAAATCTGCAAGCGCAAAAAGGTACGTCTTTCATCTTTTTTCTTTCTTTTCTGAACTGGTATTTATAACGCCAGTACGTAAACCTCTGGAAATACTTGAAGAGTGCCAATATCTTAAGCTTTTACAAGAGTTTTAACATCGCACCTTAGTTTATGAAGGAATGTCATCAGAAATTGCAAGCGAAATACAAGAGTCTTCCACTTTTTCCCCACAGTCTTATTGTTTTATAATAGCAGTTTATCTTTGTAGTGTGTTTTGGCATCGTACATAGTTTTTGATAATTTGATATGATATGCATTGCAGATAGACTACAGGAACATTGTCAGAATCTACAAACGGAACGAGGTACCTTTTCTTTTCCTATTTTGTGTCTCTTGGTTAATCAACAAAAACCTCACATCGTCGTATCCCCGGCATATTTGGTATATGATGTATATACAATAGTTGCAACATCGATACAGTGACAATATTTCAGCTCTTTCAAGAATTATTTCTTTAAGTATTTAAGGAAACGCTTACAGATAATTTTTTGTCGTAAACGAATTTATAACACCAATGGATTATTTTGAATTTCTCAACTGTTATGCAAAAATGCTAACATTGTATTCTAAACCCAAGTAAATATGTTCTGTTAAAAAACTGCAAAATATCCACCCAATATTTTGGGTAAGCAATTTTTGATAAGTTGTTGTATATTCTAGAAGAATTAAATGTAGGTAATCTACACACACACAAAATACTACACACTACACTACACACAAAATGCGATAAATGTTTCCTATTTTTATCTTTTATTAATTGTTTATTAAACGACTGTACGTAAAATAGTGGAAAATTTGAACGGGGATATATGTAGCATTTCAACGGTTACAATGCATTTTACGTCAATCATTATTTTATGTAGGGACGTCATCATAATTGCAAACAAAATACGATTTGTCTTCTGCATTTTGCGTTTTCTAGATATACATAGGATATGCATTGTAGATGGACTACATAAACGTTATCAAGTTTCGAATTTTTGTTTAGTTAAATATTGTATATCAGTAATACAATTGTTGAAATATTGATATATCGACAATATTTCAACTCTTTCAACAATGATTACTACATGCATACGTATTTAACAAAATGCTTGCACACTATTTCTTATCACAATTTGTATGCCAACGAATGATTTGTTGAATTATCGAAATAGCGGCAAAACTTCAGCAGTTCTTGCATATAATGTAAACATATTCAATAGCGCGCAGTAAAATGTACACGCAAATGGGCACAAGAGGCCCAGAGGGCCTGTATCCCTCACCTGTTTTTTAATGCCAAGTAATGTTATGAAAATAAGATAATTGTTTCTTTTCTGAAGGATTTTTAAAAAAAAGTCTCATTCCCCTATTTGGCCTCCTCTTTCTACTCCAGGGGGTCGGGATGTATAAACATTCTGTTCCCCTTCCCCCAAAGATGTTTCCGGTCAGATTTGACGGTTACAATCCGAGTATGACTCTATTACAAGTACCGAATTAAAAGATTTACCTCTATTTCCTATATTTGACCCCGCCCCACCTGCCCCGGGAGGGTCAGACCAAACTTTTTAAAAACTCTGTTTCTGCTCCACAAGGATGTGTCTGGCCAATTTTGGTTACGATCCATGCAGAACTCTATGAGAAGAATTGTATTAAATTATTTGCTTCTATTTTATTATTACTAGCCCTTCCTTGTCCTTGGTTAATGAAAGGGCTGGTGGTTGGTTGTCAGAGCCTAATCTATACAAAATCTGATCCCCTTCTCCGGCGATGTTTCATGCCATATTTCGTTGTAATCTTGAACTCAATGACTAGCAGCGATTCAAAATATTTACCCCTATTTACTCCTATTAGGCCCCGCCCCTCTTGCCCCAGGGGATCAACGCCGAAATATATACAAACTCTGTTTCCCTTAACCTGAAGATGTTTCATGCCTGATTGCATTCCATGTAGAATTCTATGACTAGTAGAGATTAAAAAGAAATGTTGACGGATCGACGGAAGCCGCGCCATGACATAAGCTCATCGCCCCTTCGGTAACAGTTTAATAAAATTTTGAATCGTATCAAAATGTTTTCATTGTACTGATCGGGCATATTAGTGTTAACATAGAAGGTTAATTTTAATATGATAGTCATGAGGTAGGTTTTTGAAACATATCATTCTTATTTGCTAGTAATTTGGACAATGGAGAAGGCTCTGAAGTTTCATCATATTGGTTACATGAGCAGCGAGGACTTACCACACTATTGCGATAATATATTTGAGAGTTTAGGGAACTGCAATGCATTTTAAGACGGTGAATGGTGCATCTGCCATGTCTTGTTTTACAATAATGATATTAGAGAAGGACAGTTGGGATATCAGTATTAAGGGAGTTTTTGAGACAGGTAACAAATGGGTTAAATTTTATAATGTCCGCAAGCGAGCTCCATATGTTCACAGAAAACGGGAAAGGAATCTTTGTAGACGGCATGGAGGTTTACAAAAAGAATCTGCTCCCCCTGTTCTGTATAAGTGAATATTATCAAGACGAGCTCGGAAAATGTTACAATTGTAGTTAGGTAAGAGGGCACTGATCATCTACCCTTATTGAGATTAGAAAACATTTCATGAGAACTGAATAGAATTTGATTGATAGTGGAATAACCTGATCAGAAGCCACATTAATATGGGAGTCAGTAAATATTTATCAATAAGAAAATAGTAGACGTCTTTATGTACACACCGTTCTATTAACTTGTCTATAAATGACAATGAAGAATATTGGACGATAATTGTGGATAACAGATGGATCATATATTTTTTTAAATCTGGTGTGATATTTGCCTTTTACCAGGAAGATGGGAATATAGTAGTGTTAAGAGAACGGTTAAATAGATGTTGTAACGGATAACTCAGAATATCAACCGCGTCCTTGACTAGACGAGGACTTATCAAGTCAGGACCAGCTGCTTTTTTGAGTTAAGAGATTGGATCGCATTAAGAACGTCTTGTCGAGATATTAAAATGTCTGAAAGTTTATAAGGAGATTCGGGAAGCTCAGGCGGATAAACATTAGTGTCATTAATAGTAGATCTAGAGGAGAGGAAGAGTCAGCTTTATGGAGATTAATATTCAGAATCTTATTATCGACAGTGATAGGAGGGATTGAACATTTCATGGAAGAATTTGACATGGGACTATTTACGGTTTTACACTATTCAGCATTAGTACAAATATTGTCGTTTAACCTATTGCAAATTTGATCAAAATCAAATTACATTTTGATTTACGAATGGAATTAACACGTATGTTTCTTAAACTTCTAAATTTGGCCCAGTCGTATACACTTCTAGATTGCTTTGCCTTGCGATGAAAATTTTTTCCCTTACGTATCAGTTTTTTTGTATTGTTACTTAGTCATGCAGAATAATTATTTCCAACGGTGATAGTATTAAAGGGTATACCTTTTTTAGTTGTACTGAGAATAATTTCTGTGTTAGTTGTTCGGTACTTTTGTCTTTATCGTTATCATCTAAAATGATGACCAAGTTGGCTGCAAGATGTCTGTTACTATAGGCATCGTAATTACCATGATTATAATGCCAACTGTTACGTTTGAAGCGTCTTAGCATCTTTGGGAAGGTTTCGATATATATTTATAGTACCATAAATGGGGTAATGATATCTCAAAGGTTGACCATGAAAGCTCGCGCCAATATGACAGATGTTAATTAATGACGGCTCACTGGTGTAAACTATATCAAGGAAAGAGGCAGAAATTTCAGTAAAAAAAGTAGGATCGGATCTACACTGTGTCAGGTTGTAAGTAGTTAACATGTTTTTAAGATGTAATGAGTGATTATTATTGACCAAGAGGTTGGCATTAAAATCGCAGGTAATCAATATATTAGATATTCTAGTGTTAAAAGCGAGTTCAATGGAGTGGTCAATGTGGTCCGAGCTAGAGACAGATGTGTTAGGACGTCTGTAAAAGGTTCCATATAGAAAAGATTTTCCAGATGTATTTAGTTAATGCACTCGACTGAGGCTAAATCGAGGTCGGATCTACGTTTACATGATAAGTTGACATGTACTAACACTTCTCCTCCTTGCCTATCTGGTCTACAGTAGCGATAAGGGCATGGAAAACCAGGGCAACTAAAATCAGAAGTAGTATCATTATGGCTAGGCCATGTCACCGTAAATGATAAAATATATTTATTGTATAATTCACTGCAGAGGACGTCGTATTTCTGCTTTATACTTTGTACGTTAAAAATGTGTATTTGGCTTCATTAACTAATGTTATAACGTCAGAAGAACATGTAGAAACAGAAGATAGGTTAGATTCAAACTCTGCAGGTCCAGTATTACATTCAATATCACCACTGAAATGGAGTAATAATTGAACAAGTAATAGAGATATAACTGACGTACATAAGGTAGGGGATAGAGATAGCATGGCAAGTGATATTATAAGATGGATACAACAATGAGAAACTGAAAATAAAGTCGACACACGTGGACCAGAATTATTTTCAAAGGCTTCATAAAAAAAATAACAGTAATTGGAATAGTAGTATAGATATGCAGTGGGGACTACTTTCGCTATATCAACGAATTCAAAACACCAACTGATTATTTTGAAATCCTCAAGTGTTATACAAAAGTACTAACATTGTTTATTAAGAAATCGAAGTTATAACGCAATTCTTTACTTGCTAATTATCAAAGTCGGTACACGTGGACCAGAATTATTTTCAAAGGCTTTATAAAAATTAACAGTAATTGGAATAGTAGTATAGATATGCAGTGGGGACTACTTTCGCTATATCAACGAATTCAAAACACCAACTGATTATTTTGAAATCCTCAACTGTTATACAAAAGTACTAACATTGTTTATTAAGAAATCGAAGTTATAACGCAATTCTTTACTTGCTAATTATTAATAATTTAATATAGATTTTACAAACACTAAATGAAGAAATCAAACAATACACGCGGAATACTATAAATGTTTCCTCCTATTTTTGTCTTTTGTTAATTGGTATTTTAAGTTTTACATAACACAGTACGTCATCATAAATTGCAAACGGAATACGATTAGTCTTTCACATTCTGGGCGTTTTCTTTTTCTTTGTTTTATGCTTTATTGTAACTGTATATTTATAGAGTGTTTTGGTATCATTCATTATTTGTTGCGCATGCGTGCGTGTAAATTTTACAAGAAGAAAATTGTTGGTTTTCTACCTTTATATGAACTGGTTGTTGCCTAGTTTTCGTCCTGAAGGTGTTACATCACAACCTTTTATTATCCGAGTTGTTAAAGTGTCGGTAAATAAACAGAAATATGTATTTTAGTGAAAATATCGAGGCCGGGTAAGTGACAAGAAATTTCACTTGCACGAGGCAAATGGCGACGCACCAACTTTGGATATCCGTGAAAATCACCAAGAAGACTAATGCGTCTGTGAGTGAAACTGTTTTAACATAACTCGAACTATTCAAGTGTTGTTGCTCTCTCGCCTTTCTACCTTAAATTTGGTATGTCGTACACCGGTTGCGACGCCACTGTTCACAGCAATGAACACGGCACACAATTGTCACAAACGTACCCAACTAGTTTTGATGAAAATGACCCTGTATAGAATATGGTTGATGTGAAGAATCAAAATAAACATTGTGAAAATAACTGCGTTTTGTTGGAAAATTAGACGAGTACGATTACGGAAATGGCTCACAATGTTCCAAAATGTCCGAAAAAATCGTGCAACACAAACATGTATACAGTTATTGAGGTCACCCCGTCCCAAGCCCCCGATACAATGAAAACAGATAATTCGTCGTCAAAAGAACATGAACAAATGACTAAGAAAAAATGTAGCAAAAGTCTATAAAAGAAAGAAAGGAATACCTTCAGAAAAAAGCAAACACCGACAAATGACCCCGAAACCCAATCCCGATCAACACAACGTGGAGTTATCTCAAATCAGGACAACAATGGTAACTTGTTACATAATATAATAGCATGCACGACTTGTTTACAAAGCGGATAGATAATTTGGAAATCAGCATAACTGAAAAAACTATCCTCTACGCTTGACTTCGAAATTGCAACAAGAAATTAACACAGTTGAAATGAAATAAAGGGTAACATGGAAATGGACTTCGAAAATATGAGGGCAGAATTCGACCGCAAACTACGTTATCTTAGTGCTTCCTTAAAATCTCGGTTTGATTCGGTTCCAATCCCAACTGAGAAGCCCAATATTGTCATAAGATATTTAGCGACAATGCTTGGTGAGGCTTGTGACGCGTCGGTGACTAATTCAAATGTAGAGGCACTGTTGCAAGACGAGTTAAAACAATCAAATGTAAAGGTTATTTTCGTGGAACGTAAACCTAGTCACCAAAACAAACTGGGTATCATCTTGTCCACTCTTAGTAGTGAAGGTAAGATATAATCTGTCCTCGATGCAAAGGATATGCTTGGTTAATCAGTGCGATTCAGCGACGTATTCATTGAAAAGAAAAAAAAAAACATCTGAGCGTATAACTAAAGCCAATGCATGTATTGTACTTCACGAAATAGGCAAGGGAAACTACTACCAGGTAAAAGGAGGATGTGTCGTGAGAAACCAGTTCTCTACATGGCATCGATTTGACAGAAGCGTGAAATAGTAAATACCGTGGTTCAAGGTCAAGTGACTACGACAACCATACAGCTTATGACTACAGCACGTCATCTGAAAGCCGTTGTTCCATTGGACATAATGACCGACCACGTGATAATACAAGCCGTAGTGATAGGTCAGAATACCGAGGCTGTTGCACCAATGGCTATACATATCACGAACAGCACATGTACGATAAACATTCGCGTCACAACAAACACGGGCAAATGCGCAAACAGGACAGGTACGAATCGGCGAAAGCCGGCGGGGAGTACCGAGGCACACACAATAGGATTCACTCCGAGTTTGTTATTGGAATATAGGCGGATGGTCCACACGTGATATTGACAATAAAACGTTTTGTGAATCTGTCCTTAAGTATGTATTCATCTTAGAATACAGCCCCGTTGAAGTATCGTTTCGACATAGATCAAAGAAATGATGATATTTTCAAATAAAATCTATCAATATCTGTAGCATTTTTTTTTGTTACAAAAAAAACATTTTTAATTCCGAGTAAATTTCTTTTATAAGAGAATTTAAAGAAATGGCCCATTTGGCCATTTTTTACTGAAATTGTTTTTACTTAAATCATCATACCTTTTTAAGGCGTATCGAGTTAATTTTTGCTGTAATGCTTTATCAATTTCGTGGTAATAAAGATATTGTGCATTTATGTATAAAATGATACGCTTTTGTCATTTTGTATTTTAACATTTAATGGTATTTTTAGTACTTTTTTACTCTAAAATATTAAAAATTTACAAACATTGAAATGGGCAAAAAAGTAAGCACACGGACCCTCTATTTTTGTGCGTGATTTAGAAAAAGCAACCTTTTCCCTATTTATATGCAAAATATTCACAAAAGTTTAATACAAGAACGTTTCCTGTAGAGGGTTAAATCTGGCAAAAATGACTGAAAATTGTGCATTTTGTAGTTCGAAATTAAGGGGTAGGGTAAGCATATGTCTTTATTCTGAGAAAAAATATACAAGTATTATTAAGCATAACTGCTATCTCTTTAAAGGAGACCACTGGGAAATAAATTATGCAAACATCCATGCATATCAAACACCTCATTAGAAAATTAAAGCTTTAACCACTGGTGTATATGGTGAAAAAGGCAAAATTCCCATAAAATCCAATAATTTGGCAATTATAAATATCTGTGAGTGACAATAGCTAAAAAACGAGCACACGGACAAATGCTTTTTTCTTCCATTTTCTTCTATGGTATGAACTATTTCCAAAAACATATATGAGAAAAAAATTAATACAAGAAAATTTTGACTTCTCAGATGAGTACTTCCTTAATGGAGAACCGAATATTCACATTTGTTGAATTCAAATGTATCATCAGTCCGAGTACCGATATTAATAGTTTTGTGTTTATTTCACCCTCACAAATTCATAGAAAACCATATTAAGAATCTATGAGGTGTACATTCTTAATCTAAGAGACTGTGATATAATTGGCGTCTCTGAAACTTTTATCCGCAATGATGACAAGATATACGTTGAGGGATATAGTTTTATAGGACAAAATAGACAAAATCGTCATCACAATGCCAAACGTCAGACAGTCAAAATGTCAGTATAAATGCTAGGTCATTGCCAACCCCTACACCTAATTGAACATCGATGTGGACTAGGGATCAGAGCCGCCTCTGACAGTCTCATGATTATCTATCTAAACACAACCTGTAAGCATTTTGTAAGCTAGCGCATCAGTGTGGATATATCTGAATACCATCAAAAACTGGTATTCTAAAATATCTTTTCATCGCATCCGAGTTCCAGCGATCCATAAGGCGAATATTTTCTCGGGTATCTGGGACTTGAAAGCGGTGCTGGCAGCACCAATACGGAATGAATGTGGTTTGAACATCGATGTGTCTAGGCCAATAAAGGAAACCACCTCTTTTAGCCTAGAAGTATAGTATGATTGGGTTATTGGAGTAACCACGTCAAATGTAAAAAGAGGCCCTGGGGTACTTTCCCTAGCTTTCCGACAAGATTTCATAGCTGAAACTGGACAAATGTTTTGCACTTCTGGCAAATTATCTTTACATTGACTTGCCTGCGTGATGAATGATGTTTAAAATAACGAAGTGAAAGTACCATTTCTGTAGGTTTCTTGTGTTTGATATCCATAGTAATATAAGAAAATTGTATAATAGTTTGAGTGGAACCTGTACCTACAGGTTATTTCTCCTATTCGCAAGAATGCAAAGAAACTAAGAGTAAACATAGCACATAACAATTTGTTGTCCTACCTGTTTGGGGAGGTATGTTCTAAACCAGAAATCAACTGGTTTAAAATGGAAGGTGTAATCAGTAGTCGCATGGGACCAGCCGATAAATTATGTACCCCTTTCAAAATCTTTTTATTAGAAACACCGAGTTGGATCCTCAAAACCTATCATTCTATGATAAAAAGCTAGACCTGCAAGGTATGTAATAATGGTATTTGCTGATTTACCATTCTGGTTACTATAGTATAACCAGGAAATATATTGTACCAGCTTGTCTACATGAACAAGAAAAACAGATGAGAATCCTGTCACATGTAGATGAAATTTGTGATATGAACTTATTGAAGTGCGGTAGGAAACATGAGTATTTGATGAAAAAGCGGCATCAAAAAGTTTAACTGCAGTGTTGTTCAAATATGTGGCAGCTGGGTTGGGATCTTGGTAGGGTTGGGGTCCATGCTTTCTGCCAGTTTCTTGAATCGACTGACCTGTAACCGTGAAAGCAAGTCAGGTAAGACTTTCATTTTGCCAGAAATATGGATAGCTTGAAACAAAATGTTGTGCCGTAAACAGACTAATACCAGCCTACGTACCTGCAACCTTCCTAAAGAAACTTCTTTGTTTAATTTGTTTGCAACTATATTTCCTTTTTGATATGCTGTAACTAGATTTCGACATGTTCTAAATTCTCGGTGACCTTCAAACTTGAGTCTAAAACCTGTTCTGAAACCCAGTAAAAGACAACTGTTTATCGTAACCAGTCAAAAAATATTCTAGCACTGTAGGTTTGACTGGGGTAGTGATGTCGTTACTTTTTAATTGCTTGGATTTGATCTGGCTGACTATTGTTTGTGTTGGTCTTGTTTCCTTGACAGTACAGAACTTAATGGTGTTTTTGCATTGATAACACCAATGCTTGTATGGGCAGGATCCAGGATGGGAGGGGCATTTCACATGTTTATGCAAGGAGTAACAAAATGCCTTAGGGTCTTGGTCTGGTCCTTGTCTAGCGAATCTCCCTGAACGTAAACGAAAACCCCTGCCCCTTTCCCGCGAAAGGGCTGACTACCGTTGGAGTAATTTTGATATGGGGTGTTAGCCATGACCCAGAACTCATGATGTACTTGACCCCAAGAAAAGTCAGATACCTCTATTTCTGCCCTCACACGCTGGTCGTAAATGAACCAGGCATCACCGTTTATTCTGGCAGCCAAATCGATCGCAATTTCTCCATGCTTTATTACATGTGGAATCTCTTTAGGAAATTTCCCTGCATATGTTGCTACATAACTCAGAAAAGCACTGGTCCATTGATCAGCTGTTTTAATTGTTGGTGCCGATTTCTTTTTTAATAATCGAAATTGGAACCTACATGTACTTTGTAAATGAATGGACTTACCAGATGCACTGGTTTCCTTGTATTGGGGCAGCAATTTTGCTAAATCTATATATTTGCGTTGCCAAATTTTGTTTTTGAGCTTTTGATCAATTTGACTAGCAATTGTGCTGGAGATACGCGTACGGCTGCCAGAAAAGCCAAGCCTGAACTGTCCTCATCGGACTCACTAGAGCTACCCCTCTCACTACTACATGTACTAGAATCACTGCTAGTGCTAATATCACTGTACGTCCCAGACGGCGTACCTCTAGGGGACTTGTGCCGACGTCTCTTTCGTGATTTCTTTTGTGTTGACCGAGTGCGTTTTCTCCCACGTGTATGTCCATGATGTTCACGCTCCTCTTCATCAGCAGATGAATCAGGACTGTGCGGGCGACGTGTATTCCTCGAATTTAATTGCTCTAGCACCTGTTTGGTAATGGAGGCCACCAATTGTTGGGTGTCTGTATCATCCGTTGGTACCTCCTCTTGATTTGAAGTTGAGGCTTGGGTCTTTTTGGCTTTTTTTCTAGATCCTCTTCCTTTTGAAGTTTTAGCAGTAGACAGACTGTTAACTGCAGCTGCCATACTGCTGCTTGCCACCTGGTTGTCTGTGCTGTCCATCTAAACAACAATTATAGGAAATATTAAAAGTCATAAGATAAACTGCGGTTGTAGAATTTCACTGGATTTATAAATAATAAATCACCATCTGGTTACCCCGACTGATAGGGGCTAATATAAGCTACCAATTGATTATCTCCACTGGTAGGGACTTATATAAATTACCAACTGGTAACCCCGCCTGGTAGGGGCTAATATAAATTACCAATTTAATGTCCTGCATGGGTTAAAATAAATCACCAATTGAGTAACCCGACTGATAGGGGTTAATATAAAACATCAATCGAGTATCCCGACTGATAGAGGCTAATATAAATTACCAACTGATCACAAGTAACCCGACTGGTAGGGGCTAATATAACTTACCAACTGAGAACCCCGACTGGCAGAGCATAATATCAATTACCAACTGGTTACTCCGACTGGTGGGGGCTAATATAAATTTTACCAACTAGTTACCCCGACTGGTAGGGACTAACATATATTACCAACCGGTTACACCCACTGGTAGGGGCTAATATAAATTATCAACTGGTTACCCCGACTAGTAGCTACAGGGGCCAATATAAATTTCGTGGCTAATATAAATTACTGAATACCCCGACTGGTAAGGGCTAATATAAATAAGCAACAGAGTACGCAGACTGCAGCCTGGTAGGGGCTAATTTAAAATAGAGGCTAACATGCATGAGTAATTGATTACCTAACTGGTCGCTATATATATGTGTGCTTAAACTTACCAAATTGTTACCCCGACTGGTAGGGGCTAACTAAATAAATATTAGATAACCAGCTAAGTATCCTAATTGGTAGGAGCTAAGTATGATAATATAGCTTAATAACTGGCTCCCTGACGGGTAGAGGCTATAAGTGTAAAGTGTAAATATTTAATGAATCAAAAATGTAACACCCCGAATGGTAGGGGCTGCAAATTGAAACTAAACTAAAACCATTGTTGATGAAATACCTGCTACCATGACTGGTAATATAATGAGCTGCAAACTGACTAAAGCTAATTTGTAGGTGGTGGGTTGGTTGCAAACCAAGTATTTGCACCTATACGTTGACTACATATATATATAAATATTTACTATTTTAATATTATACCGTAATAATTAACCTGCAAGGGGGGGGGGGGGTTAAGACAAGTGTATTCCCTATGTATGGTACATAATGTATATGCCCTAGGCCTATACATATAGCTATATAGCTATTATGCCTGGGAAAAGAATTTGCCTTGGAGAATATTCAAGATATACAACAACTAGGTGCATAATATTATATCCTATTGATAATCAGTACATATATTATAACACGTTAGCACAGTAAAATTTTAGCGGATACGCGAAAAGCTATAAAGTTGTGATTGATTAGCGCTGATATAGATTAGCGTAATGCGGTTGTTCAATACCGGAAATACCCTTTTACACGATAATTGTATTCTTTTTATTTTGTCTAGTGCATTATGAACGTAACACTTCACAAGAGTTTTGACATCATGATAACCTAGTTCATGAACGGACATGATCGGAATTGCAAACGGAATACTTTCGCTATTGTTTTCCTTCGTTTTTTTTTTGTAATAGCAGTATGTTGTTCAAGCATTTTTACATCATATTTGATTGGTGCTAATTTGACATGATATGCATTGTGGATAAGCTACAATATACAGGGACATTGTGGTAATTACTCTTTTTGTCTTTTTTAGCAATTGCCATTTAAAACGCCTGTTCGTCAATCTAATAGTATACAGTTATTGAATGGGTTTATTAAGGGAAAAACCACTTTTATTGTCCCCCTTGACACAAACTATTTCGCCTCGGGAAATAGTTTGTGTCAAGGGGGACAATAAAAGTGCTATCCGAATAAACCCATTCAATAAGTGTTTTATTATACCGTTAAGAAAAATGCTATAACAACTTGAAAGCATATCTCAAACAATAACAAAATTTTATTGATAAAAACAAAAACATAACAAACAACTTTTTAACACAAATACGTTAGTGAGTGACTTGACATTCTACTTTGTAATATTGATTGTCACAGTGCAGTTATTGATATTGAAGTGTGTCGGAGTTTGACATGTTGCTGTTGTACTTGTCTGTAGTCTGTTCGTTGGAATATCAAATGCATTTGATGCATTAAGTTCATACGCTGTTATATCTGACATAATCCCTTCAAATTCATCATCAAAAAATCAGGAAGCTGCAGATCGGAACCACCTAGCCCGCCATTATTGTCCATAGGTCGAACATTACCCTCACTTTCGAGATTGACATTTTGACACTGTTTCGATGATTTTAAGGGGATCACATTTTCACTTAATATTTCAAAAAGTTGACGTTTTTGTTGCTTTCGCTTAGCCTCTCACTATACGATCGAATATAGTTCTCGGATTTGTGTCCGCTTATGCTCACGACATGTCTTGCTTCAACACCCTTTTGATCTAGTGTTGTGATACAAGTTGCCCTTATACAGTGGTTTGTGTATTTTGTCAAGAGGCCTGCATCTTTACTTAGTTCTGCCATAAAATCGTTTAAGGTATTTTTACCTACAGGGCAGTTATCATACCAAACACCCATGTCCATGCTAACACCTTTCCTTAGTCGTTGCCAAAAGTTTTCATTGAGAGGATTCAATTTACTCAATTATTTTTCTACTGTAATCCCTGGGCATTTGGGTTTCCTGGAAAATATGAAAATAAAGAGAAAATAATTAAATACAAAATTACCAGTATAACCTATCAGAGCTGATTCAAATTTCATTTTACAAGTGAATAATTAAAGTTATTCACAGTTCATACGTTAATTATCAAGTTTCAAACTTTATCAAACGGATATATTATTTTAAAAGTTACAGTACCTGGTTGATCATACATTCGTCCCTCTTAATCCTTATCTCTCAGGTCGTCGCCACGGTGATTTTTTGTTTGACGACTGTTGACAGTCACATATCTTCTCCCTTCAACATCAACACTGATTTGAAAATCGCTTTTCTTAAAGGTAGGTTTCGCCAGATGAAATATGAAGACTACGAAATTGAAATTTATCCTGTACGTAGATAAATCTTCAGATCATTTTTAATGCATACAGTGAACAATATGGGTGGTCAGTTGCCTCGCTTGACCAGGAAAATACTCCTCTAAAAATAGAGCGTAGTCAAACTTTACATAGAACATGACGTATTTTTTTCCAAAACGAGGCCGCAGCAACAAACGGAAGCGTGCAACAAAAAGTAGTATGGCAGTGACAGTTTTCCACGGCATGTTTAGTTAAAAAAAAAAACAACAACAAATCGAAGTACATTTGTACGATGGACTGTATATACATATCATATAATCTAAAACACTTCATGTTACTTACATACGCTCGCTAGCTTAGTACACCAAACATACATGTAGTTAGTCTGCGGCTGTATGCGCGCTGGCATATGTGTTGAAATTTAACTCACCACGTGCAACGCCGTTACACGAGTCCCAACAGATCCGGGCAAGTTCCGCTAGAGATGTGGCTTCTGTTTCTTCTATTACTATACATGCCATTTCTGAATTTAATTCCCTATAGATATCCTAGGGTGCTACCGACCCCATTATAATTTCATCCACTTTGTTGCCGATTCAGATATATTTTTTATCTCACACACTTTCGTTTAGCCATTTTGTTTACTTTGAGTGCGTGACAATGCGGATGCGCGAAACTTCGACAACACAATCCATCGCAGCTTCATTTGCATACTATTTTGTCTGACGGACACCGTAATAAATCAAGGATTTCCTTCAATTTTGTATTCAAGACACATTTGTTCAATCTCAAACGCATACAGAAATTAAATTGAGATATTTTCAATATGAGTTTTTCATTTTTTCTTCCTTTTATTGGATTTTACAAAAAAATATTTATTTGGTTGGGGGAAACCTACCTTTAATGTCTTTCAGGTTTTCTCTTCCCCTATTACAGAAATAATAAAGATACTCGAACAGTGTCCTGTTCTGTAATCCCTCCGCAGTATTGGTAGAAAAAACGTCACTCTGATACAACTTCTCCATGTCCTTCGAATCTATTGGGGTTTGGTGTTTTGTATCACCAATCCTGCCTTTTTTAACTGCACCTAGACAGACTGAAACATTTCGTTGGCTTTCTTAAACTGCTCGCCGTTTATTATGTCCTCATCGCGTTTCTTCATAAAATGCCTCTGTAAACCGTATCTGATGGTAATCATCGATTTCTTGGTATACTAAGAGCCATCAACCTTTTTCAACTCGGCATAAAACTTACGCAATAACCCGTTGACATTTTCACTTGTTCAACATTCCATATCATCGATAGTGCCCAGGGATTTTTCTCGTACGTAGTCCTTAACCGCTGTTTTAACGACTTGTTGTGTATTTCCACTGTCCCTATCGGTCACCAATTTTTCGAG
Source organism: Argopecten irradians irradians (assembly GCA_004382745.1). NCBI lineage: Eukaryota > Metazoa > Mollusca > Bivalvia > Pectinida > Pectinidae > Argopecten > Argopecten irradians. Next base: position 25,896 of record SAYR01074943.1, on the reverse strand, counting down.
AGATTCCTCGTCTAGGTTGTCGAATCTGGGGGCCATGTTGTAAACAAGTTGTCGTCTGCAGCGTCAAATCTAGATCACTTAAGCGCTTTGGGTTTTTTCGTTGGAAATGAGATACAGTCAGAGAGGTTCCGAATGAAATACTCCCAATGCGTTATCCAGTCAAATTCATGATTAAGCAAAAGTCCGCGAAAAATTTAAATGCAGGTAAATAGCTCACTTTCAGATAAATAGTTCGAATGACTATTTACCCGGTAAATAGCGGTTTTAAACGACAGGATAACGATTGGATTTTAATAGCATTTCTATTCCCTACTCTTTATATAGTGAAAAAGGAAGCAAAGGTATAATAACATCAAATATTCAACGAAATACGATTTATTTTCCATTTTTGCGTTTTGCTGTATCGTATTTTATGATAGCAGTTTGTTTTGTTGTTTGTTTGTGTGTTTGTTTGATAAATTAACTTCCTATTAACAGCTATGGCCATGTATGCAGTAAGTTGTGTGTCCATTGTATGTAGTGCGAGTGCGAGGTGCATGTTTTGGGAGACTGCGATATGTTCGTGTTGTGTTCTTTTGTACAGCGGAACAGTTGCCCCTTTTATAGTGCTCTATCACTGAAGCATGTTGAATCAACAAGCAACACACACTTCTCCACGTAACATTATACTGACAACGGGTGAACCAGTCGCCCACCTTCCTGTATGCTGAACGCTAAACAGGAGTAGAATCTACCATATTTATAAACTTTGGTGTGTCTAAGCCAGGGGACTGAGCCCAGATCCTACCTCACAGAGGCGAGCGCTCGACTGAAGGTCAGAAGTGAGGTGGTGATAAGGCAGACGTTAGGACGAATTAAGTCAGTTAAAAAAAAAACAAAAAAAGATAATATACTAAATTTAGTCGCCTTTTACGAGCATGCACTAGCGGCAGCAGATACAATTCTAACGCTCTCTTGTTTGTTCAACGACAATATCATACCTTTTACTGCGCATTTTGTATATGAAAGATAGACTTATTGCAATATTGATATAATAGTCATTTATCTGGAAGTGTGCTGACATTAGTGTTTGACTTCTGAATATTGTACTGTTTTAGAGGAACAACAGGAACGTCATCAAAAACTTCAAAAGGAATATGGTAAGTTTGTATTCATGTTTAATCCTATTTTAACGCCTCTTATGTCTCATTGCGAACAGAACACAGACCTGTGAAAATATCAAAAATAAGAGTATGTAGTACATTTTACAAGGGATAATGGATATTTAATTTGATAGACTTTGCATATAAGGCACATGAACGTTGTGTAATTGTACAAACGGAACGAGGTAAGTGTATACGTGTTTTATCTTTTCGCTGTTTATTAATAGCTTTTTTGTGAATATTGAAATAGTGGAAATATGTTCAATATGCTTTATTAATGACTGTTTGACATGAAATTCATTGTAGATAAGCTAGAGGAACGTTGTCAAAATCTGCGAACGGAACGAGGTATGTATCTCTTGTGTGTTCAACGGCAATACAATACCTTTTCCTGTCGCATTTTGTATTTGAAAGATAGACTTGTTGCAATATCGAAATAATGGTCATATATCTGCAAGAGTGTTGGCATTAGTGTTTGACTTCTGAATATTTTACTGTTTTAGATGAAGTACAGGAACGCCATCAAAAACTACAAAAGGAATATGGTAAGTTTGTATTAATGTTAAATCCTTTTTAAACGCCTTTCATGTCGCATTCCGAAAACAGAACACAAATTTCATGAATATTTAATAGTAATATTCTGTTTTGGTTTTAGATATTCTAAAAAGAAAATTACAAAACACCGGGGAAATAAAAGGTATGTTTTTCTCTAGAGTTGCATCATTACATGTGTTGTTGTCGAACTAAATATAACTCTTCTCATCATTCATCTAACATGAAATATTTTAATTATTACCAACATCTTTCACCATAATGAGTACATTAAATAAAGTGTTCGTCCGTATCTTAGCCATTCTGTATTTCTGTCTTGCATTCGTTACTGTAAATGTCGACCAAGTACAAATGTATAGACATATCATAGGATACTTGAGACCAACGCTGCTTCCAGATGTCATCCGTGCATCAATGTAATTGAGTGTGTGTATGAAAATAGTGAAGGTATGTATATAGAAATGAAAATTAATTATATATTATATTTTTCCCCGAAATGCAACAGCTATCTTATTTATTATTATCATTTTTCCTTGTATAACTGATTTATATCACAGTGAAAGTGATTTTGTGATTTTTCGGTTTTTGTTTGTTTTTTGTTATAAATGTCTATGTTTATGGGATAAATATGATAATACATGTATATAAATGGTGTGGTGAATGAGAACCCTCCTGTATGGGGACATTTCTTAACATTTTTGAATGCTAACCCTCTGGTCCAAACTTTGACAGCCTTCAGATGTATAATATGTCTTGGGTATTAAATGTTTGGAGGTTTTGTTTTGTAAAAAATAGAATTCCTATGTGACGTTGTAACAGAAACAATGAGGTGATATCAAGAAACTTTGAAGCGACATCAGGATACGAGAAGAGTCGGATAAATGATCACCTCTACGGGATATTCGCAACACATTTTGACGTTAGAGTTATTCGAAATGTAGACTTTCGTTGTCTTATACATAATGTATTAATTTCATAAAATAAGTTATGAGACATGTGTCAATATTTTAACCTTAACTAATTAAGCTTACTCGCTAATTCCAAATAATTGGAATACAAAATTGTAATTGGCAGATTTTCCTTTACTGACAATTCATTATATACTTTTTGCTTGTATTCGAATTTCTTTTTTCATCCCAAATCTCATTTTTGAAAAATAGCTATATTTAGCACCTTCAGAAGAAAGAAAAATAAACCGGAAAATATGTTATTGAATAAATATTGATTTGACGGGACAAAGAAATCTCATCCTCCCCCCCCCCATAAAAAATATTTCGCTATAAGGATAAAAAAACAAAAAACAAAGGTGTATTATCTCTTTTGCTTATAAGGGAGAGGAGGTCAAAACAATGAAGACTCAACAGAAGAAGACACCAGGAGTGATCCAGGTATGGACCATTTTAATATATCCTCTTGATTCCGTAAAGAAAATATTTTCTGAGGGGAAGTTTGTATCTTACATTAATATATAGAGAAATGCAACGCTAGTACAGTAACCATAAAATACACGCAATGAAATGGAAAATGATCCTTATAATGAAATGAAAAATAAACAATTTTTTGTGTTATCCAAGACTTTTGTATCATGAGAATTTCCTCTAAAAACAAGGAAACTTGCGCTAAAATATTGACATTATTGTAATATTATGTGATATTGATATTGCGTTCTTAGAATGTATCCAAATTATATTAAGAAATAAAAAGTTGAATTGTCCAAGAATATCCCTGTAACTAATGGTAGTGGCGTTTAGTGTGTTATAGGTTTTAAACAAGATGTAGTCATCAGTTTGGAATACTTTGTATTTATCCGGTTTGATGTACACTAGCATGCCAACTGATCCATACCGTTTTTGGTTTCTTAGCAGCTATGCAATTTTGTATCAAAATTATATGCTAATGTAATTTACTAAAAATAAAACCAAAATTCAAATACCTTCTGTAGCAATGTCCATGTTGTACACGTGAATGTCTGTTATTTTGGCAGAATTCCCTTACAATTGTCTTATTAAACCGCCTCCTATATCATATTCTAAACAATATACTTTAAATATAAGTCACAATGTATATTCCGAATACGTATTTTGTTCCATACTTCACAGGAATATCCCGTGGTTGCTAGGGAAAAGATATCTCTATCTTACATATGGGGTGTAAGACAGCTCACACGCGCTAGATAATAACGTGACGTCATCAATACATGCGACGTGACTACGGCGTGCATTGTAGATGACGTCATCAATTTTGACGTTCCTTCGGTAATGGCGATATGAAAAAGCTGGAAACCAAGTGAAATTTCAATATTTCTCTACTAAGTATGGGAGAAAAAGAATCAAACATGATATAGTGAAAAAATTTGAAATAGTGAAAGATTTTGGCCGTCAACCCTCGGCAAACCTCGGGTTGACCGGCCATAATCTTTCACTCGGGTTGAGTTATCCCTGTACACTTCACAGACCCATGTAAGATTCTATTAATCTTTATTTCAAATAATCCAAAATTTATACATATAATATTCACAAGTTTACTCCAGTAAGTATATTGTAGAATTTATAGAAAACGGGAAAAAACGTATTTAGCTGTTGACAATTACGGTTTTGTATACTTCATACTTCTCGTTACAAAGTTGTTTGCAGAAAGACAAAAAAAAAAAAAAAAAAAAAAAAAATTGGGAAAAAACGGGAATCTTTATCCTACTGGATACATAATTTATGTTTATCAATCAACAATTGACTACTTTATTTTATCAGATGGATCTGATATTAACACAGAAACAAACTACGAAGAAACACCAACAAAGGACGTTATTATCACTTCGTCTGATCACACGACGAAAGTTTTCAGTAGGTTTTAATAATTCACATGCATATTATATTATAAATGAATACTATGTCATATATTAATACTTTGATTTGGTCAATATGATGCTATACTTACTGTAATTCATACAGAAGAGCGAGCTATGCCGTTCGCTTTAACACCATATTAACTGCAGATTGTAAAATTGTAGCTATTCAGAACATCTTGTGGGTTTGTGAATTTCAGTTCCGAAAATTGATGAAATATTAAACAAGCAGGTCAAAGTGACATAGTTAAGCATCTGTTCTATTTTAGTATTAAAAACTTTGATAATTTTGCTGAATACTTCGATTTTTTTATATCAATATCAGTAACTATAAAGCCTTGATATTGCATCAGAATTAAATGTCACAACGATAGATTAGATCTAAATGACAGCTTAGCAAACTCTTCATAACAGAATACCAGCTATGAGGTTAAGAGCATCTGATAAGAAACATATTCTATTAAAGTTGTATCACATAGATGAAATTCAGAAATATGGATATATGTGCAATAATCGTCATTCTCACAAACGAAGATGAGCTTTTAAGATGTTACCATTAAACAAAAGTTACCAGCGTTGTGAGAATTGCAATATTTACAATGCACTTGTTTTAATGTGTTTTATATTCAAATAGGAGCTCAAAAACGTTATTAAACATGCATTAGGCATGGAAAAAAACCTTTAACAGTTCGTAAAATATCATGTTTATAATGCACCATACACGCTTGTCTGTTCATTTGAATGTTTTCTACAATTTAATTAATCAAAACTTATGAATTTTCAATTGATTGAAGATGGAAACGTAATATGTCAAAAGTCTTTTCATAACATACCAATACATCTTAAATATTTATTTTTGAAATTTCCTGCATGTTTTTAACAGTATGCAAATGTAAAACAAAGTTATCGTTCATTCGTAGTAATCACGTGGCGTCATATATTACGGTGATTTTCGTTATCGCAAACGAATTGAATTTCCATTTGCTTCGTGTTTGGAAACAAAAATAATTAAATATTTGAATTTTGATTTTGATGCAGGAAAAAAGCCAAGGTATAAAAAAGGTAAAAAACGTAAGTAGTATATACTCAATATATATTAGTTAAAATGATTTAAACAGTCGAGATGGTTTATGTTATGCAATCTGTCTAGTTAAAATTAAAACATTCAATATTTAAATTCAACCACATATATGGAAATAACCTCAGGAAATCCACATTTCAACTTCAATTAAGCATAGCAGTAAATCTTTGTTGATGCAATCAAAAGTATCTTATCATAATGTTGAAATTCATAGCATTTTTTTTCGTTTCTGGTTATGGCAGCGATATCTTCATTTGTTGGGTTCTATTTGTTTAAAAAGTTAAAGCGTATGCATATCTTAAATTCGAATTATTTCAAAACTTTGAAATGCATTTGTATCAGTGTTGCCTGTTATAGAATTATACGACTTGCCCGAATTTATACTACATTTGTATGTCTGCTTTAAGGTCACTGGGATATAATATAATATACAATTTTTAAATAGTCTAAGGACATTGAACATCACACAATTGACAATATCCTTAACATTTAGAAACGTGCGTTTCAAGGAAACACGAAATATAGTTTTCACAAAATATTAGGTTCCTTCCGACTCCATATAGGCAAGGACGACGGAACTAAAAGGTGGAATCGAAATAGATACTTTAAATTTATGTTAAGAACCAATATGGTTTTCGATATAAAATCTAGCTTTGTTGTCTGGCTTATTTGTTGTATTTTGTTTGTTTAAAGGTAGACAACAACGAAATGTAAATAATACACAGCACGGAGGCTATCCAGGTAGAGAATTTATGAATTATAAAACGCATACATGTATTAGTGCTTGAGGTTATTAGAAAAAAAAATACCCTGATACAAATCCGTTAAGATAATATTTCAGGACTGAAAGGAATGCTGATTTAAAAACAATGAAAATTGTAATAAGTCAGTGTTATGAGGATTTGTTAAAGCTCCATCGATCTAACTCGAAATATATATTAAAGACATAAATATTCTGTTTCATTCCAAATAAAAATTGATACCAAAGCATAGGGCAAAATAAACAAAACATAATATAGCAAAGAGATACACGCACTTTAAAAGCTATGACACCTAAAAAAATTGTCTTTTTCTTTTCTTTTTAATTGAAGGAAAACAACATCGACATCAGAATGCTCAAGATCGAAGAGGCTATCCAGGTAGGCAACATTTAATTAATTGTAAACTGTCGATAGATATCAAATGCATATATCATAATGAACTCTATCCTTTCTTAGCTGATTTTTAACATTGTGTATCACTTATCCCTGAATTTATGTACACACATAGGTAATAACGAACGATTTGTTCTACTGAACAGGAGCTTGAAGAAATGATTAAAGTAGGAGAATATCAGAATAATCAAATCGATTTACTAACTAGCGCGATTAAGTTGTTTTTTTTTAATTCGGAAAAAGCTAACTTAAGACAAAAGAAAAGTTACGGCACAGAATTGAAACAAATGACGATAATTATAAAGAAGGAATGTCTGCTATATTATATGAGCAAACAGAATTTTGTAAAATGTAAAGTACTTTTATGAGAGTTATGGGAAAGAGATGCAAGTGTCTTTTGTAACTTTTAAAGAAAAAACTCATTCGTTTAAAATAGATTCATTAATCAACAACTACTCGTTGTGTAACCTCTATATCTACAACGGTGTGAAATACGGCGTTAAGTGAAAGAACTTTAAGTAAAAAAAATACCTTACTAAAGATATTTTCAGTTTTAAAATTTTTCGTACCCGGGGCCGTCTTTCAAACATCTCACTATAAGACATAACGCCGACTTAAGTCGGCGAGAGAATGCCTAGTAAAAATAATGTTGGCGATTAATTAATAACTAACCTATCATTGATAAAATTCGACATATGGTCATATTTTTTCTTAAATAACAAAATCACAAAACGAAGACGATTCATGTGTGTACTAGACGTAAACCACATGTAGACTATAAAAACTACTTCAGCTGCTCCAAATGATCAATTCCAACAAAAAACACATCATTGATAAACCACATGTTTCTATTAAGATCATTGTTAATTGTCCCTTGGTCGCGTTTTGATAAACAATTTTCATTGTGTTTCATGATGAATACCTATCAAATTGCCCCATAACTACAGATGGATCTGAAAGCGACAAAGAAACAAAACCCGAAGAAGATGTATCATTTAAGGCCGGAGATAGTACCCCTCCACCCAATTATGTCAGTAAGTATGTTTTCATGTATGCCTTTGTTTACATAAAAAAGTTGCGAAATATTTGCTACAAGGCAATCCAGGCTAGGGATTATATCTCTTTCTACTTTACCCGGGAAAAATGCAGCATAAATGAAATTTCCTTGAACAGGAAGAACAGGGAATTAGGAATAATTAAACCAAAGTCGATAAAATCCCCTATGTGGAATATTCTCATATGCCATATTTGTGGTCCTCGGTAAAGCGTTTTATGGTGAAAGACTTACTAAAGAGGTGAATTAAAATGGAAAGACTGGGTTGATAATAAAGCCATTAATAAATGTCGAGCAAGTTGACAAAGGGTGATTTATTTGATACATGCAGAAATAGCCCCTGGCCTCGATGGCACACCTATTTCTCTGTCACGGTTCCAAATTTTACTTATTTTGCTGCAACTTGTTCTATGCAATACTTTGAACCTGCTGAAAAAATATTTTGTAGAATATTACTGCAGTTCATTCCGCAAGGTCTTCAGAGCCAACATGATATGTCAGCAGACAGTTGTTCCATATTGAGCAGCAAGCGACATCAGGTTTCATGTGTTTTGCGCCCTGGCAATAAAGATTATGTTATATGTTTGGTCACTCATGGTTAGTGTTTGCAATATTATAAACTGTCATTAGCTCTGCATTTTGTAATCAGATTTAAGATATCAAATGGTCATATTTATATTTTTTGTTCATTCATAGAGAAACAACCCAGAAAGTTGAAAGAAAAGACGCAAAGAAGCTTTCCTGGTAAGACAATTAACACCACTTTGAGTATTATTGACCTGTTCATACACAATATTATTTTCTTTTCAAAAGTGAGTTTATATCAAACTTTGTAGAATATTACTGCAGTTCATTCCGCAAGGTCTTCACAGCCAACATGATATGTCAGACAGTTCTTGTATATTGAGAAGCAAGCGACATCAAGTTTCATGTGTTTTACGGCCTGGCAATAAAGATTATGTTCTTATGTTATAATCCGCTCGCCTTTCGGTGAAATACATGTTTGGTCACACATGATTATTGTTTGCAATAGTATAAACTGTCATTAGCTCTGCATTTTGTATTCAGATTTAATATAACAAATGGTCATATTTATATATTTTGTTAATTTATAGGGAAACAACCCGGAAAGTTGAAAGATAAAAAGCAAAAAAGCATTCCTGGTAAGACAATTAACACCAATTTAAGTATTGTTGACCTGTTCATAAACAATATTATTTTATTTTCAAAAGTGAGTTTATATCAAATTTTATCATCTCACCTACTCATTTTCAACATGTGAGTTAGCTTTCAATAATTTTATCAAAATCCTATAGTGGGGAGGAGAAATAGTTTCCCATGTTCCCCTCTGGCATTTTTTTCGAGACATGTTGTTTAGGACCGGTATGGTATCTAGTTTCATTTATGCTTGTTGCCATTGACAGCTAATGTCCAATGGGGTCATACATATGGCAGGCATCTTGGATTTCAGTTATCAAAAAATGACCGAAATCACACATTTGCGTACACTCGCAAATGTTTAATAAATTATTCAGCTTTTTTAACTGAAAAAAAAATAAATGTTATAATTTTTATCACAAGAAAAACAAATTGATTGATTGGAACAGTCATTACAAATTGAACTAACCCTTGTGTAAACAAATGTGTATTATGCAAAGATAGATCGCATTAGTCAGGTGAGAAAGAAAAGAGAGGAACATCACCGTCATCCGCAAAAAAAGTGTTAAAAAAAATGAATACTTTAATACTCCATATATTCTGACGAAATTGCAACTAGGAACGAGAATCGATTAAGAAGAGCCAAAAAAGTCGCAAAGGTTCTAACTTCATGTGCCCTCACCTTGCATTTCGCCCGCGATTGATCATTAGACTGCTCATAAGCATTCCTGATCACCAGACATATGAGAAGTCCTATTGACCCTATTCAATGAGCAAGAATAGACGAGATCGATAAAACCCATAGCCGCCTGCAATAGCACCAGACGCAAGATTCTGTCCCGTTAACAAATAGAGACGGAATTCCGCAATCAGCTGCACAGAGGCCTTGAACACAACAATCTTACCGTCAATACACCAATCAGAAGATATTCCAGCGTGACTAATAGACGACAGAAGAGGAAGATCTATTTGATCGGGGACGATTCGAGGCTTTTGCGAGCTCACACGTCTGAAGAAAAGTCTGTCTGAGCGAGGCCTCCTGAGATAGCTTCCACGCGAGCAGGTGAATGATCTCGGCTGGGTGGGATAACCACAGTCGCGCTTTATGAAGGAGGGGACAATGATGATCCCGAAACTTCTGTAGAACCCGGTAAGCCCTCAAGGTGTTATCCGGTCACGGTCATGGTTGGAGCTTGTTTGCACAAAGAAAACCCCTCGAGATCATTGCCTTTAACAGTCCAGCACCGTGCAAAGTCATTCACGGAATGGTTGAGAGGAAGCGACGCCTCCCATTTCCTGCTGGCAAGGACCCAGTTTGCGAGGAAGAACATCTAAAGAGGTCTAATGTGAAGTCTCCCCAGGGGGACCAAATCTGCCAGGAAGTTGAGATAAAGAAATCTGAGTAACCAGAAACCCAACAACAACCTGCAGCAGATTGACGAAAAAATAAGGAGCAGTAGTGAGCCCGAAAGGATATAGTTTTGTGGTAATGATCTGTGCAATTCTATCGTGTTTCATGACAAAAAACTCCAAGAGAATAATTTTAAATTTATTGTACTTTTCGTTCTGGCACGAGCCGATCATTTATGAAAAATATCCTATTTTTTAGTTGTTTTCACTGAAAGGAATGGATTATTAATTATTACGGTGCTTATCACGTTCTAGTGGTAACTTTGAACTGTCTGAATCATGTTTAAAACATTTGAACTCGCCTTTGGGTGTTTACTAGATATTATAATAGTTATTGAAAATTTATCCTTTTATAATTATAAAATATTTAGACAAGAATCAGCTCAATTCAGAATAATGTTACAATGTGTTTTACCAGAGCATATGGAGTTTTAATTTTTTTTATTTTTTTTTATTTTAAACTTTTTTTATTATTATTTATTTTTTGGTGGGGTCTCTCCTCCTCCCACCTCATTCTTGCGATCTATCTTTTCGTAGCATACATATATTTACACAAGGGTTGTTTCAATTCGAAATTCTTTAAATCGCTACTAGTCATAGAGTTCTGCATGGATTGTAACCAAATTTGGCCATAAACATCCTTGGGTGAAGGGGAACAGAACTTGTATAAATCTTGGCTCTGATCCCCCGGGGGCAGGAGGGGTGGGTCCGATAGGGGAAATAAAGGTAAATCCTTTAAATCGCTACTAGTCATAGAGTTCTGCATGGATTGTAACCAAATTTGGCCACAAACGTCCTTGGGAAAGGGGAACAGAACTTGTATAAATTTTGGGTCTGACACCCCGGGGGCAGGAGAGGTGAGGCCCAATAGAGGTAAATTCTTTAAATCGCTACTTGTCCTAGAGTTTTGCTTGGATTGTGACCTAATTTAACCATAACACTCCTTGGGGGAAGGGGAACAGAACTTGTCAAAAAAAAGAAACAATGAAACTGTATTTTGGCATTACAAACCAGGTGAGCGATACAGGCCCTCTGGGTCTCTTGTTTTTGTCAGCCATTTATTTTCTTGTAGAATTATGACATTTATTGATCTTTTCAGTGAAAAAAACATTTCATAATTGTCAAACCAATGCACAACATTGAGATGATGTAACATCATTGTTGTGACTTTATCGTATTCTGCGTGTTTTAATCGTATTTAAATTGTGTTTGTTTGCCTCTGTGTGGTTCTCTATCTATTCAGGTATATGCAAATGTGTGATTTCGGCCATTTTGATAACTGAAATCCAAGATGGCCGCCATACGGCCAACGAGGAATTAGCTGTCAATGGCAACAAGCATAAAATGAAACTATACATCCTGCCGGTCCTAAAAACATTTTTTAAAAAACTGTCAGAGAGGTACATGGGAATCTATTTTTTCTCCCCCACTATTAAGTGTTTAAACCAACTCATGATAGATATCGGCGTGGAATCTTAATTGTCTCAAAAGGCAGACACTCGCCAATTAGGCTATGACGTCATTAAGATGGCACCATCTCGAATTTCGCTACAAATTGAAAACATTGACATTTTTCAACCGAAGTAGACAAATGAGGTATCAAAATGACCAAAATAGAAGACAAATACATATCAGAACCAAAAAATCCAATAGATGTAGTGATTTATACGCAGGAAATGACAAAATCGAATTTTAAGCTCAAAAACGGTGACTTTTCAGCAATTTTTTTCATATATGGATTAACGCAGCGAAAATGTTTTCCAATAGCAAACTATTACTTCTTATAAGTTTTTTGACCACTTATCAATCAGTTTAAGCAACAAAAACAACAAAAACCAATGTTAACATCGTATAAGTTCCGGTTATGACGTCATCAAGATGGTCATAACACTAATATTTTTTCAACTAAAGTAGACAAATGAGGTATCAAAATGACCACAATAGAACAACAAATACATATCAGGAACAAACAATCCAATATATGTAGTAATTTGTACGCAAGAAATTTAAAAATAAGATTTTAAGCTCAAAAATGGTGATTTTTCAGCAAATTTTTCATACTTGGCTTGACGCAGCAAAAATGTTTTCCAATAGCAAACTATTACTTCTAATAAGTTTTCTGACCACTTATCAATCTGTTTAAGCAACAAAAATAACAAAAACCAATGTTAACACCGTATAAGTTCCGGTTATGACGTCATCAATATGGCCAACATCTCGAATTTCACTAATAATGAAGAATAGTCATAACACTAATATTTTTCAACTAAAGTAGACAAATGAGGTATCAAAATGACCACAATAGAACGACAAATACATATCAGGACCAAATAATCCAATATATGTAGTAATTTGTACGCAAGAAATTTAAAAATAAGATTTTAAGCTCAGAAACGGTGATTTTTCAGCAAATTTTTCATACTTGGCTTGACGCAGCAAAGATGTTTCCCAAAAAACAAATTAATAATCGTTATCAGTTATTTAAACTCCTATCAATCGGTAAAAACCACAACAACAACATAAATATATAGAAATGCAAAAAAGAATTGTTGTTATACCATCATTTGGTTTACAAAACATCAACAGATGCGACATATGATTGTTATCTGTTTCCCAAACCGTTGACACTACAGTTTCCTGGTGTCTTGGAATTTCCTGAATATTACACTGGCTATTGACGATTTATATCTTAACAAATTTGAATTGAAAGTTGGCTGAACTTCAAAATAAGCCATTTTCATGTTCGAAATTTTGTAGACTAGTAGCCTCCCAAACTAAATTATTACAGCAAAACGCCAACTAATAGATATAGGGTATCAAATCAAAACTGATGTAAGCCTGTTATACCGTAAATACCATGACACTTTTCGAAACGTGTTGTGTCTTTTAGAATGAGCACATCCATTGTTTATTTCCTGTGTATAACGTAAGGAAATATAAGATGGTTACTACAGTGTCACATATTTCTTTCACTAGTTCTTAATTATAATCATTTTTGTTGTGCATGCTTTCTCGCCAGTGTGTCGTCTTTGACCTCGATGACCTGATGTGACATTACATTTCCGGGTTACCATCGTGGTTCTAACTTGTCAACCGTCCATTGTCAGAGTTAACATAAGAAACATCGGATTCAGGGATGTAGGAGCTCTTCCCGTTTCCAACCTAGTTTCACCTAGATTCACATATCGTATATGATGTTCCAGACTTCCCCGGCATGATGGAAAAGACACCAGATCCGCATTCTGGGGCGGGTTGAGTTGGTTCTCCTTAATTCGTATGACGCACAATTCCTCATTCTTGTGAACCTCAATGACCATAGGTGACACAGGTGGATTCTTTGAGGTCATAAATGAGGTCTGCAGTGAAGTTTTACTCTCTACCAAGTCTGGAAAGCACTGTAGAGAACTTTTTACTGGGGAGTCTTCAATGGTCTCTTTACGCATACACCAGATGGGACACAACCAGCACCTTCAAGGGAGTGGGAAAAGTCAGACCAATGAAAAACATTTAACATTTATGGCCTGATTAATGACCTCGATGATATCACCTGTGCCATTTATGGTGGAAGAGGGTCCACAAGATTGACGAATAGTACTTCATACGAATTATGGAGTTATGTACTAAGGAGAACTAATTCCAATATTGGAAGAATGTGGATCTGGTGTAATTTCCATTATGCCGGAGAAGTCTGAAACAGCATATACGTACGATATGTTAGAATCTGAAAGAGATCCCACATCCCTGAACCTGTTGTTCCTGATATGAACTCTGGCCATGGATGGGTCAAAAAAGATGACAGGCTAGAACAACACTGGTAATGTAGTGTCACATCAGCTCATCGACATCAAAGACGATGCTCTGGCTTTCGACGAATTGGATACTGATATCTCGATTACTCTTATTCGACCTGCATGTACCAGCTACCAGATATGCCGAGTCTCTTCAGTGGAAAGTGTAGTGAGGCGAGAAAGCACGCACAATGATAATGATAATCATTGAGAACCAGTGAAAGACATATGTGACATTGTAGTAACCATCTGACATTTTGCTAGTGCTATGCATAGGGAATTAATGAATCTGCTCATTTTCAAAGACACAAATGTTTTGATATTAACGGAAACACAGGCTTAGCTTAGGTTACATTTGTTACGTTATCAGTAGGTGTTGTGCTGTAATAATTACATGTATATTTGAAACGCTTCTAATCTACAAAATTGAGGGTATAACAATAATTCTTTTTTGCATTTCTATATATTTTTGTGGTTGTTGTTGTTTTTACCGATTGATAGGAATTTAAATAACTGATTACGATTATTGATTTGTTTTTGGGAAACATTTTTGCTGCGTCAAGCCAAGTATGAGAAATTTGCTGACGAATCACTATTTTTGAGCTTAAAATCTTATTTTTTAATTTCTTGCGTACAAATTACAACATATATTGGATTTGGTCCATATATTTATTTGTCGTTCTATTGTTGTCATTTTGATACCTCATTTTTCTACTTTAGTTGAAAAATATTAGTGTTATGACTATTCTTCATTTTTTTAGTGAAATTCGATATGGTGGTCATCTTGATGACGTCATAACCGGAACTTATACAATGTAAACATTGGTTTTTGTTGTTTTTGTTGCTTAAACTGATTGATAAGTGGTCAAAAAACTTATTAGAAGTAATAGTTTGCTATTGGAAAACATTTGTGCTGCGTCAAGCCATATATGAAAAATTTTTGAGAAAAAAATCACCATTTTTGAGCTTAAGATCCGATTTTGTCATTTCCTGCGTATAAATCACTACATCTATTGGATTTTTTGGTCCTGATATGTATTTGTTGTTCTATTTTGGTCATTTTGATACCTCATTTGTCTACTTCGGTTGAAAAATGTCAATGTTATGACTATTTTTCGATTTTTAGTGAAATTCGAGATGGCGGCCATCTTGATGACGTCATAACCGGAAGTTCATCCCAACTTATGCAATGTTCACATTTTGATTTGTGATCAGTGGGTCATAAGGGTTCAGAAAAATATTGGTTCGGAGGTTTGGGGGGGTGCATGTGGGACCCTCCTAGCCCATGGCCTAAATAGTTGCCATGGCAATCACTACAAATGTGTGTACAACTACAGGTTAGTAAAACAGTTGCCATGTCGGCTGATATGGGCCATCTTAAGAAATGGCAAAAAAGACAAAAACAAGTAGTAAAGATTCGTTTACATGAGTGATTACAATATTATTCTGCAGTATCTATTTATATTTTATCTTGCCTCCATATTTTAGCTAATGAGAGCAACTTTCAGTGGTACTGGAAAAACCGACGTCTTAAAATATGGGAGGAATTCGATCAAGAAAACAAAAGCAAACTCAACAACAAATATTTGAAAAGGAAAACGTTTGCACATGTTTTGGTAGACGGTGTATGGTAAGTAGCGAAATAGTTCATATATATGTCCACGCTCTGCGTTATTTCAAGTTCCCCAGTGTTAAAGATCTATGTGCACACTGCTTTATGTGTGTGTGCGTATTTGTATCTCATTTGCCTTTTCAAAAGGTGTAAAGAGCCAGAAACTATATGTTCTAACAATACTCTGGATATGTGTAAAGGGGACCCCCGTTGTCCGCTGTTTGAACATATTTTTATTTATTTATAATTTCTTTATGAAAATTGACATTTTAAGTAAATTAAGTAAGATATTAAACATTAATAAATTCTTGAAAATATTCAAATGCTGAAATGTAGCCAGTGAGGTTTTTCCTAAAACGTCAACATTTGTACTAGGTGATATTAACTTCAAACTTGACCCAAAGACACCAAATAAAACAGCAATCATCGATAGAACTAATATCTATAGTGTAATCTTGGTGCATTTATATTCTTACAATACATTACAGCTGTACAAATATGACTCCGGGTGAAACAAATAGTTTTTGTTTAAATACCAGTAATGAAATAATAATTAAAAAGAAAATTATTTTCGTTTATTTTAAGTTTAAATACGAAAAAACAAACTATTTTCCTCTTATTTAGAATGCGGATGAACACTTTTTGAATTATAATACAATAAAAAAAATTGATTTTCAAATAAATTTGTTTAAACTAAAAAGACCCACAGTGGCTACAATCTTTATTGTAACCAATCAAGGGATTAAGTACGTTACTGCTTTTTGACAATGTATTCTTTGAAATTTTGCAACAGGCACCAGGTAACGTTTCAAGACAAGACAATGCAGAAGATCAACACCAGCAGCAAAACCGTGGTTGAACGCGCAAGTATGTGATGGTGATCATTGTAATCTTTAAAGAGTGGATAGATTCGTTAATTGAGTCATTCCAGATTGGAGCAAACTTATAGCAGTATCCGTCCAGTTCGTGCTATTGCCACTTGTTGTGTGTTTGAAATGCATAATACTGTAAAACAAAAGTCCAGTTATTTGCCCATGTCTCACCATCTTTGTCCCATTTAGATTCCAATCCATGTAGTGGGAAACGTTAACTGGACAGGGTGTACTGACTACGTGGCCTGACCTTCAACTTTTCACTCTCGTGTATAGCATGGTCACGCATGATATATATATTTTGCTTTATATAGTTCTGAGTATATTGTGTTCCAAAGAGACTTTAAGGCTGAGCAAATGTATAGTATTTTATTTTATGCTATAATTAAAGTATTTTAAACTAATTAATGCATACTCACCTAACCTTGATTCCCTCAATAGAATTGCTTGTTCAGTCCGCAGGTTAATGATATACATGTTTGAGTTCTGTGCTCTTGTATATCTCGACTGGAACTTAAAATATTGGTTGGTAGGTTGGTTTGTTCAACTGGACTTAAAATCTCATTAATTGATAAGGTGAAAAAACAGAGTGCATTTTATTTTTGTCGACAGACCAAGAAAGTATAAATGACATGATAGACGTTGAACAGGGAGAGTTGTATTAGTTACATGTTTATGTATATCGCTGAATAAGTACATGTGGCTCAATGAAAACATAATATACATGTGTTTAAAGTTATATGTGCTGTAATTACCATACTGTCGAATCCATAAGCCCTTTCAATAAGTATTTTATTAAAAACAAAAAGTTACTTTAATTTTGAAAATTACAATGCATAGGTTATAACTTACAAGTGCAAACAAGAACTGAATAAGAATTATGGCAGTACTATCAAATATAATTATATTTACATTAATAGTGTACTAAAATGAGTACAAATGGTCAGATTATGGAGCCAAGTTGTGGTCTACAATTTCATTTCACATTATCACAGTGTTACTAGTAATTTGAAACTGATTTCTGCATGATATTGTATTCTCTTATCATACATAAGGAATAAAAAAATTACAACAATTATAGCGTGCATAAAATATGTGTTATACGTAATGTTTATAAGGCATCCTACATGATTGTTTGTCCATTTAATGATTTCTAAAACTTAATTCACCAATAACTTATGGTTTCCAATAGATTACTGCAGAAAAAATAACATGTCGAAAAGATTTATTGATTTCAGTTAATTAATTAATTAATATAGTATTGGAAGCATGTTTATATACCTTGAGTAATTATAATTCTTGCATATCCTTCAAATCGACAACATGCTATAATCTGCCTTCAAATCGATTTCAATAATCTTTTGTTCCATTTGACACATCCACCTGCCACTCAAATACATCACAGCACGGAAACCGGACTTCAAAGAGGGTATGTATGTTATAGTTAAACATAGCATAAACTTAAATGTGAACAGAATATATATAGCATTAATACGAATGTATTAAAGGTGGTGAAATTTTAGTAACTGGTTTGGAGTGGAAAAGAAATGTGATTTTATTTGTTAGAAAACACATACTTATACAGAAGGAACCGGTATCGACTTTGATGATAACGACTTGAACAAAATATTTCATTGCCAAGGCTGTAGATACAGGATGAACACATTTTCCGGGAATAAGATATACAAGGTATTCCAGTGGTCTGGACATGGTTTGTGGAACACTTCACGTATTAGCGTGGTGTATTTTTTTCTTTTTCTTAATATTCACTTAATGAATATTTCATATTTATCGACTATGATAGTGGACTACTCAAATCGACTCTCGTCCGTTTTCTGTCAGACGTTAAGGTAAAAGAAGTATTGAAGTATTGTAACCTCAATCTTTCGGAGGAAATCTGCTTAAAAATGTCAAAATATGTAAAATATCATTGTACCCTTTTTATATTGCCGGCGGGGCCAAACAGACAATAAGATGTCTTTGATGATATAAGGTTTGTTACAGTCATTTAGCAGTTAATGTTCAATGCCCAAAGAAATGAGATGAATAAAATTGAAATCGGAAGGACTGGACTATTTTTGAGTGTAACAAAAACGAACAGGCATCACATTGGTTCACAATGAATAATATTCTACGTGGTACAGTTAACTGACAAAGAATGTTTATTTATTTATTTTTATAATAAACGTAAGTAATTACTAGTGTCAACTTGCGGGTCTTTGGCGGCCACGGCCGATAAGAATTATTTTCTGTTTACAGATAACCGGGGGTTAGGACATCATGATATGACATATGATGAATGTCAGGTCCTTTGTGAGTTATGTGGGGTTCAACAGGAGAGTCAATTTTCTGTTTTGTCCAGTTTTGTTTGAACCAAATGATGCTTTTGGATGATTTTTCATGAATTATATTGCATTTATATGTTGAAAGCAAAGCATTTGGAAAATATCACCTGAGTGTCAAAATAGGTCACAGTGATGAGCTAGTTTTGATAATTGTCAATTATTCAAGGATAAAGTTCATCCGATGCCATAAAATACCAGAAAAATGTTATATATATATATATATATATATATTATATTAAATTGCAATGAGCAATATGGTTTGCTTTTATATATATAAAGTTAGGCAAATAATAGCATGGATGAGATAATATTGGTGAGGGGTGAGGGGGATTTTATTTTTAAACGTCAATAAATGTTTTATGCAAGGGACTCCGACCTGGCCTTAATCATAAGTCTTATAATGATCTCCTGACCCTCGGGTATCTGTAAACAAACAATAATGCTTGGTGTATGGCCACCAGAGGCCCAAATTGACACTCCTCCTTTAATATGTACTGTTCTGTTATAG
>SAYR01074937.1:340984-365036 GCA_004382745.1 Argopecten irradians irradians | reverse complement strand
TCCTCCCGTTACACTAGTCACAGGTTAAAAATGTGTGGTACCTTGGTACCGCATGTTGAGGGTTTAACAGTAAAGGGTACGCATTTACACACACATTTAGGTCTATAAACAGCATCTAGATGAAACTAGGGCATCTGACTTGTGACACTGTCCAAGGAATATAGATTATCCAACACAGGTAATTATGTCATTTTGTAACAGGAGAGAAGAAAATGTAGAGGCCAGAGCGGGATTCGAACCAACTGTGTTGGGTAATTTATTCTCTAGACGACTCACGACTAATATAATTCTTCGAATTCTATAAAACTTGGGTATTGTGCCGGGTGTCCGGCGCTACCGCAAAGGCCACTTATACCGAGGGCTACTCGCAGGAAGGTACGGAGATACACACCGCTGTGGCTGTCCGCGCCTTGTGAGAATAGTGTTGCACGTTACACTACATATGTATATATAGGAGTATTGTGGCGGGTGTCCGGCGCTACCACAATGGGCACTTAATGGATCCTACATGAATGTTCATTTCAAGTGAGATTCTATGACACAAGTATAAGAAGTTTTTATTTTAGCGAGGCATGGCGAGAAAATATGAAAACTTCGAGACGAGTTTCGAAAATGTCAAAGGCCGCCATTTTGTCCCGCCGTCCTCGTAATCCTGACGTCATTTGATTGTTTCTGTCTGACGTCACAATGAATTTCTAGCCAATGCTAGTCACATTTGCAAAAATATTAAACGGGCGAAATCACTGCATATCAGGCGGATTATTTGAGAAATATATGTAAGGAGCGTACGCTCTAGTGAAGCGGTGCGAAGGGAGATTTTAGGAAACTTAAAGTCGAACAAGAAGAAGAGAAAAGATAAGATACAAAATTTACTCTCCTTTTTCAATCCATGTAATCCAGACACAGCATGTAACGTTACAACTCTAAAGCCCTACATGCAGGGCCAACAATTTTGAGTGGGGTCGATGTGACTCGCAACAAAAACTGAAAGGGTCGAATTGTCCGATAGTCGTGGTGGCTGTAAACGTCATTTCGGCTTGTGACCTCGTTATGCACGATGGCACATAACCCTGACTTGCGATGTCGGAACATTGTTGTCCAGACACGGCATTAATTTGCTTCGTCAAAGTTAAATTTCTAGACCCCGCTATCTGCCCTGGAGTACTAGTGCTCGGTTGACCGAAATGGTCTAATAATAAATAGCATAGTGAGAAGGATTCGTGACTGTCTCTTTACGTTACTGAACACCACGCGAGACGCCTATGAACCGGGAATAAAATCACTCTTTCTCAACAAATACAGTTGGTAGTAGACTAAAGGTTACACCCTTGTGCACACGGAGTGCACTACGTTTAGACTACAGGTAGACACGGAGTGCACAAGATTTAGACTACAGGTAGACACGGAGTGCACTACGTGTGAACACGGTGTCCAGGTACACTACCCGAAGGGTGATTCGGGACTAAATCGCGCCGCGAGCGACGAGCGACAATCGAGCGAACTCGCCCGGAACTCGCTGCGGATCCGCTCAAGCGAGATCACTCCCGCGGCGGTCCCGCTCCGCAAGCGATTTAATGCTCGCTCCAGCAGCGATCCCGCTGGCAGCGAGATCATCCGCTCTGGTAGCGATCCCGCTCCGGCAGCGAGATCATCCGCTCCGGCAGCGATCCCGCTCCGACAGCGATATGATCTGCTTCGGTAGCGATATGATACACTTCGGCATCGATTTGTCACCAAGCGATCTGTTGGTAGATATTGACATCGTTTCAGCTTTGACGAACATGCCGCGATGATTACTTAGCATGACACAATCTAAAACTAAAGGGACGAGTATAGTTAGCTAACGAACTAACCTTCTTCAACTTGCTCATCGGAAACTATGAAGAAATTGTTTTAAAATAGAATGATGTGTTAACACGTGCTTTGTGAATCAATCCTATTCAGTATATATATACGTATTTAATAAAATATACTATTGATAATATCTACAGTATATGTCCATGTGTTGTCTTTCCAAAATTTGACACTAATTCAAGATTTGATATATACTGATCTATTATTAGAATGTGTCGTATAGTTTCGTCGTTTTTATCAAAATACCCCGTTTTTGGCATGATGGCATACAAATGGTTGTGAAGACAAATTCAAACAATATGCATATGGCCTGTAATTCAAATGTCTTTAACTAACTGGTATTTTTTACCATCTGAATGATGTTTTTATGATATTGCCTCTTTTAGTTTATACTCAGAATATATACAGTAGATATTTTTAACCAATTCAAATTAATGTCGGATAATTCCTCTCAAAATCCTTATTTACTTTTACCATGCAACGTTATAGAATGCTTTGCTTCATGTAATTACATGTAGATGTATGTAGTTTATCTATTATGTAAATTGTCTAAGTACGCCATCATTAGCTGGACATACCTAACGTTTGATGAAAATATTATTTGTATGAAGTGTTTTATACGATGCAAATTGTTTGACACTAAGATAAAAATAAAACAATTGACTGAATGTTGTTACTTGTCCTCGATATCTTCACTGTGCAATATATATTTATCTGGAAAGACCTGAAATCGACCAGCGGGGAAACAAAATACGATGAATATGCCTGTTCAATGTAAAAATACCAACTTCGCATATTCCAGCCAAAACGGTAAGTGCCTGTCATTATATTCATTTTTTCGATACCTTCTTTACTAGTGCTGATAATCATTTTTCAAAGTGTAGGACCGCCATCTTTGCTGTTACTAGCTAAAACGATGTACCATGAACCCTGTTTATTAGCTCACCTGGCCCAAAGGGCCGGTGAGCTTATGTCATGGCGCGGCGTCCGTCGTCCGTCGTCCGTCGTCCGTCCGTCCGTCCGTCGTCCGTCTGTCCGTCAACATTTCCTTTAAATCGCTACTAGTCATAGAGTTCTGCATGGATTTTAACCAAATTTGGCCAGAAACATCCTTGGGGGGAGGGGAACAGAACTTGTATAAATTTTTGCTCTGACCCCCCGGGGACAGGGAGGCGGGGCCCCCAATAGGGGAAATTGAGGTAAATCCCTATAAATCGCTACTTGTCCTAGGAGTTCTGCATGGATTGAAAACAAATTTGGCCAGAAACATCCTTGGGGGAAGGGGAATAGACAACTTGTATAAATATTGGCTCTGACCCCCGCGGGCAGGGAGGGGCGGGGCCCAATAGGTGAAATTGAGGTAAATCCTATAAATCGCTACCTGTCCTAGTGTTCTGCATGGATTGTAACCAAATTTGGCCAGAAACATCCTTGGGGAAGGGGAAACAGAACTTGTATAAATTTTGGCTCTGACCCCCCGGGGACAGGAGGGGCGGGGGCCCAATAAAAGGGAAATTTAGGTAAATCCTATAAAATCGCTACTTGTCCTAGAGTTCTGCAATGGATTTGTAACCAAATTTGGCCAGAAACATCCTTGGGGAAGGGGATCAGAACTTGTTTAAAATTTTTGCTCTGACCCCCGAGGACAGGAGGGGCGGGGCCCAATAGGGGAAATAAGGTAAAACCTATAAATCGCTACTTGTCCTAGAGTTCTGCATGGATTGTAAACCAAATTTGGCCAGAAACATCCTTGGGGAAAGGAGAACAGAACTTGTATAAATTGGCTCTGACCCCCCGGGGACAGGAGGGGCGGGGGCCCAATAGGGGAAATTTAGGTAAATCCTATAAATTTGCTACTTGTTTCTAGAGTTCTGCATGGATTGTAACCAAAATTTGGCCAGAAACATCCTAGGGGGAAGGGGAACAGAACTTGTATAAATTTTTCTCTGACCCCCTGGGGACAGGAGGGGCGGGCCCCAATAGGGGAAATAGAGTAAATCCTATAAATCGCTTACTTGTCCTAGAGTTCTGCATGGATTGTAACCAAATTTGGCCAGAAACATTCTTAGGGAAAGGGGAACAGAACTTATTAAATTTTGGCTCTGACCCCCGGGGGCAGGAGGGGCGGGCCCAATAGGGAAAATAGAGGTAAATCCTATAAATCGCTACTTTCCTAGAGTCTTCATGGAATTGAAACCAAATTTGGCCAGAAAACATCCTTGGGGGAAGGAGAAAGGAACTTGTATAAATTTTGGCTCTGACCCCCCTGGGGGCAGGAGGGGCGGGCCCAATAGGGAAATTTTAGGTAAATCTATAAATCGCTTACTAGTCTTTAGAATTCTGCCTGGGAGTTTTAACCAAATTTGGCCTTAGAAACATCCCTTGTGTTAACAGAATTCCTATGAATTTTTGGCTCTGACCCCCTTGAGCAGAAAGAGTTTGGGCCCAAATAGGCGGAATTAGAGGTAAATATTCAAATTCCTCAGAAAGAAAAACCAATGAACCTTACTAGGCATTACAAACCAGGTGAGCGATACAGGCCCTCTGGGCCTCTTGTTAAATTTCACGAATTTATTTACAAATCTCCCGAGTCTTTTTTTGCGTTCTTCGTACATTGATAAAATTTAACATAACAAGACGAATATTATGCAGCGTGTCTGTAATAACATTTTTAGCTCACCTGGCCCGAAGGGCCGGTGAGTTTATGTCATGGCGCGGCGTCCGTCGTCCGTCCGTCCGTCCGTCCGTCCGTCCGTCCGTCCGTCAACATTTCCTTTAAATCGCTACTAGTCATAGAGTTCTGCATGGAATTGTAACCAAATTTTGCGCCACAAACATCCTTTGGGGAGGGGGAACAGAAACTTGTATAAATTTTGGCTCTGGTCCCCCAGGGGCAGGAGGGGCGGGGCCCAATAGGGGTAATAGAGGTAAATCCTTTAAATCGCTACTAGTCATAGAGTTTCTGAATGAATGTAAAACAAATTTGGCCACAAACATCTCTTGGGGAAGGAGGGAACAGAACTTGTATAAATTTTGGCTCTGGTCCCCCGGGGCAGGAGGGGCGGGGCCCAATAGGGGTAATAGAGTAAATTCCTTTAAAATCGCTACTAGTCATAGAGTTCTGAATGGAATGTAACCAAATTTGGCCCACAAGCATCCTTTGGTGAAGGGAAACAGAACTTGTATAAATTTTGGATCTGACCCCCCGGGGGCAGAGGGGCGGGGCCTAATAGGGGAAATAGAAGGTAAATCCTTTAAAATCGCTACTAGTCATAGAGTTCTGCATGGATTGTAACCAAATTGGCCACAAACATCCTTGGGGGAAGGGGAACAGAACTTGTATAAATTTTGACTCTGGCCCCCGAGGGCAGGACGGGTGGGGCCCAATAGGGGAAATAGAGGTAAATCCTATAAATCACTTCTTGTCCTAGAGTTTTGCTTGGATTGTGACCAAATTTGGCCATAAACATCCTTGGGGGAAGGGGAACAGAACTTGTATAAATTTTGGCTCTGACCCCCTGGGGGCGGGAGGGGTGGGGCCCAATAGGGGATTTAGAGGTTAATATTAAAATTCCTTCAGAAAAGAAACAATGAACCTGTATTCAGAACATTACTTGGCATTACAAACCAGGTGAGCGATACAGGCCCTCTGGGCCTCTTGTTGGAGAATGGCATAGTGATATGTCATGTAAAGGAAAAATATTCTCAACTATCAAAAGAATAGTGCAACGATTTTTCACTTTGCAATTGTTCACGCTAAAATGAAGTGAGTACTCCTTTCAAGATCTAGACGCGATCACTTGGAGTATCAGTACATTTTATTTGAGTGTCACATATCGAAATCACATAAAAACAACCGAGTTTACATCAGAGTACTAGTACATATGAAAATATTATGATAATGATATCCACACAAACTGACTTATGAGACACTAATTTGAAGTAAAAAAGGAAAAAACACACACATACACAATTATGTCACACCGAAACGGGAAAAAGAAGTAAAACTGAAAATGAATTGACCGATCGCCATGTGTAATTTAAACACTTCTCCTGCTCGCAAACGCACGTGTTTCTTTTCAATGTCGGAGCATACATCGTAGCACACACAATGCAAAATGCAAAGTCATGTGCGACTTGACTGACAGCTGGCGATCTGTCAATTATATGAAGTTAAAACACATATTTTATAAGGTACGTGTAATATTTACCTAGCATGTTTTGTATGGACGGACTGTAAGTTATGATTATCATCAAGTTCAAAGAAATGAGGATTAAAATTAAAAACACAATTATAAAGATCGCTTCTAAAATATCAGTTATTAGTTAACAGTTGTCGGACTCCAAAGATATCCGCCTTTTGGTATCAGAATATATATTGTGGTAACGAGACTTATTTGGTGCGTGACGTAATCGACCGCAGCTCATCACTATCAATATTTGCATACAGCGCCCGACAGGCCTACCTGTGATTTTCAAAACCTGTTTCATAACCATTCTTGGTCAACTTACACTCATATACATATCATGATATACACACTACATGTATGTCGCATTCGGATGCATTATGCAAGAAAAAGACAAAACCCAGGAAAAAATATCATTACTGTTTATTTATTTGTTCATTTATTTTAAGGTGTTTTAACTACTTGTTCGACGAAATTCGTCGTTCTAAGTAAGATAATAAGAATTAATCATGAGGATGATTAAAATATACATGTATATATATAATTATGTTTACAAAATTGTTGTGTCCCCTTGGAAATATAGGATGAGTGGCAACGTTTAATATAAAATAATTTCAATTTTTACATGTTATGCGATTACCATTCTTTGTATAATTCTCATTATTAAAATGTGATACTTTGCACACTTACGTCCTCGTGCAGATACGGATCCAGATACGCCGGAGGAGACGCCATCGGGGATCGTTATTTTCAGCGTTCAAAATTAACGCCTGTCCATCTGCCCTTGACCGGCAATTTTATAGTCAGGTAGACAATTTGTATAATGTAGCTGGTCCTTTGACAGGCAACTTTTGGTCCAGATAGAAGATATAAAAAACATAAATGGCAGTAGAATTGAAGAAAGGTTGAAGATCAAACTGTACAAAACAAATTTTGGTAATATTCTGGTTTTCGGCCAATTTAGTTGAGAGCCTACGATACTACATGTAATCCGGATATGCAGATATATTTTGTTAGTAAAACTATTACTTTGCTAGTAATTATGTAAGCTATAGAGATGAATTGTAACTTTGTAAGGACCAGTAACTTTTAGGGTCAGCCGGTCCTTAGGACCAGCAGGAAAAATTATTTAAGGGAGAACAATGGTTATTTTGCCGATTTGTTATCTGGAACGGGTTTTTTTTCTTATAAATAAATTTGTCTTGAACTACCGTTTTCTTATATGCTTTTCAGTTAAAAATGCCAATCAATGAGGGACCAACTACGATGAACGAACGACCTAAACCTGTACAATTTTACCTGGATACGGAGGCTGGCTGAAGATAGAGGATTATATATATTTAATGGGGATACAACTTTCGTTTAGATTTCTTACTTTTGCAATTTCTAAAGACAGCTGGAATAAGTAACACATAATTGTTATAATCATCTTACTGATTTTTAATTTTTTTTTCACTTCTGTACTTCTCTCTCTCCGTTTTAGTGTACACGGAATGGTTTGATGTATAAAACTTGCAAAACGCACCATTGGATAAAATTTAGAATGGACAAAGTACGATTTCCATTACGGTATTAGAGATAATGCGACTTTTCTTAGAACACACCTGAAGCCCCAAGCTTTGACCCCTGACCTGTGACGTCATGATGACTCTACAGACTCTAAAGTAGTAGCTATGTTCAAAATGTAATAACTTTTTGTGTCCATTATGATATATATTCATTAAAAATGAAATTATTTGAAAGCAGTAGCTATATTCAAAATCTACTACTGGATGTATGCATTCTGATATACAACGTGTGTATATTATTTAAAATACATATAATACAAAATATCAAGCGTTTTTTCCCTTTACATAAAGTGGGGTATCACATAAAGTACCTACCTATAAAACTTGAAAGTTTCATGAAACAGCCTATAGCCTCACCTGTAATTATCTCCTATTGTTCTGTCTTTCACACGTAGTCTCCATTGGCCAAACAAAAACCTTACCTGTATACCTAAATATTCAGAATGTTGGCTAAGTGTGAACCTTATGCATTATGTTGCGATAAGTTGTAACACTTAAACAAAATAAAGAATCTGAATCTGAACATCGATTTGTAAGGCACAAATACCTGTGTACATGTCCGATACATGTTTAATATATTCTCAATCACAGATATAGTTCGGAATACACTTGGAAATAGGGATTTATACCATATATATATTGATGTACCTATCGTAGATGAGTTGCCATCTCTGCATAATTATACACAATAAAATGTACATCATAAGTATATCCGCGGTGTTTAGAACTACATATACATGTACACGATTATTATATTGCTAATCACCAGTATATATCTTTGTCATTTAATTCTACTGTAATTTGGCGGTTCTAATTCTATATAACAAGTTTTTGAGAACCGTCATATCACAAATATTTATAATTTATCAGGAGTGGTATTTTTCGACCAATTTGGTTTTGATGAAATAAATTCAGCTTTCATATGATATTTCGCTCAAGTTCATTCATTAATGTCTTTACTTGAAAATAAAACATACATTGATCAGACGAAAAAAAATGAGGCTGAAAATGTCAATGTCTTATACCAATAGCGGATATAAAGTATTGAAATCAGAATACTTCCGAATATAGCCAATGTCGTGCTGCATTAATCTCTATACCTCTATACTGCTGTAACTAAAACGCGTGGTCAACCCTGGCTAATTAGGGGGCTAACCAGATTATGTAAGAAGGGTGTTTAGTGACCTGTCACGCTTTGTTGATTAGCACACGTTACGTGTCAAAATATCAGTCCACAGGTAAGTTATAGATGGACCATCATGTAATTGCCGTATAATGTCATATTCGTAAACAATTATAAGTCCTTGGTTTACAGTAAAATATACCGTTCGTACATAACATATACAAATGTAACAAGTGTATCAAGCACTACATGTATTTACTTCAGAAACACCCATGTATGCACTTCAGAAACATCCATGTATGCATTTGTACATGAAGATATATGTTTCTGGTTACATGTATATGTATTTTTATACCAGAAACTGCAAAATTATTTACAAATGGCATGTCCAAAAGAACAATGCAAATGTAATGCACAATGTCAGGAATTTAACATTTCTGATAGTTGCTAGATTTCGGATATCCAATTCTTTAACCAATAATGATAATCTATATGACCAATAAATGTACTGTAACAGTTGAAGATTGTTTAAAAAGAAGAGAAACACGTTTACAACTATAAATGAATTGTGTATTATATAATTCAAACTCGCATTTTTTTTAACCCCCCCGCCCTAATTTTGTCTATGATCTGCGTGTATTGAACAACGAAATACATTATATACATATTTTGTTTCTTTTCGTTATGTTGAATTGGTTCTTGATTATACAGAAACATGTTCAAATGGATGATTAAATATGACCATTTTTTTTCCGAATTCTTCTCCTTTTAAATTACATAGTGAAAATTGAATATTCTCGAAGTTTGATAATTAAGTAATTTGTTAAAACAGAGATTAGATTTCTAGTAAAAAGATACCGAGCCGTGCATGTAATGATAATTTCATTATTAAAACCTCTGCACAAGGTGATGCCTTTAGACTGCTTATACATGTGTATTTTAGCCTACTGTATAGACCACTACAATCCGCAGGTGTCACAACACTTGATCATTAACCGACTTATTAACAACATAATTATGGGTAATTGGAAGTCGTGGGACACATCCTGTAGCTTTCGCTGACCACAGGGGGTCCATCTCCATCCATACAGGTAAGAGTGACACGCGAGCTGATCCTCTGGTTGTACCTAGAAAACAAAGTACCAGGAAAGTGTCACTCAAACTGATACTACGACCAATCAAAACAATGCCCGCTAATCAGTCGGTGACTCTGTTGTCATGGCCTTGTCTATTATCCAGTTTTATATGTCAAAACGAAGAAAATAATTTTCAAGAATGAGTACCAGGTTTAGTTTTAAGTACTGCTAGTAACGACAGTGACCACTGTGCACACACACGGTCTACGTTAAAAAAGCTATGTTTTCAATCAAATGAAGTTGGTGATGGAAACTTAATTCCATAAGCAGATAAGCCGAGTTCAATTATCAATCAAGGTTAATCACATTTTACATTCGGTATATTACACCACGACAGAGACATACATAGTATACTATCTAAATCTCTGCGAAAGGATAGACCATTGATTATTTACTCATGATTACATGATAAGAACTGTGAACACTCGCTGTTTTCTGCCAGGTAAGGTAGGTCACTTATATCCGAGACATAAGAAACATATATTATTTCTTGAGACATAAATGGTATAAATAGCTATCTAAATCTCTATATGAAATAAAACAATTCGATTGAGTCGATTGATTGATATCAATTCCACTGGGATACCAACCTACAGGTAAACAAGAAAGTCCATACAGGGATGTCACAGGTAGGTCTGATCAACCAACCGTGAAATACACACCCGTGTCAATGGTTGTCCCATGCCTTGTCCTGGGGCGTAGTACAGGTGTGAAGGCTATGTTACATAATTACACCGGACACCTGAGAATATGATGTGAATGATGAACAATTTAAAGTGCAACATTGGAGCGGTAGGACTACCACGTGCACGCGGCCAGTTATTTGGTTATTGTACGCAAAAAGCAAAGCTAGAATAAAACTAGAATAGTAAATTTCGTATTCAATTTCGAGACCTCACATGAACCAAGCACTTAAAATCGTATACGTACATATGTATGCAGGCTAGTGCAGACCACATATTAATAGTTACAACATATATCTCAAGTTCCTTGTTCAACATTTATATTTGCATGTCGTTCTAAAGAGCCTGAATACATATTAAGTTATGTTTGAATAGTTATTTATCGTTGAAAATGCCAACCAGAACACATTACATATGATATCGAGAATCCTAAAATACTTAAAAGTGTTGCTTAAAATATGATGAAATGTAACTATCAATTGACTATTTTGCATATCATAAAGTGAATCTCAAAACATCTGACGAAAAAAATATTCAAAATACTAACTTTTTGACTCTGAAAACTGGACGAAATTCGAGATTTAGACACTGTATAATGCATATGGCTGCCGTGCGCTTGGAACACCGTAAGGTGCTTAGTAAGCTTGTATTATGAACAACATGCGAAGTCAATAGTAAGGAAACATTTCTACTTCTCATTGTTTTGTTTAATCCAAACTGATTTCTGCTTAGAATGGATTTGTATCGCTTATTATTAAAGTAACCCGTATTCATGAATAGTCTGTTTCCTTATTATCAAAGTATCAATTTATTGCCCGCTCTGTGCATACTTTTTGCATAGTATAAATATATACTATCTGTATTAAGGCCATTATATCATTTTATTTATCTTGTACGTACAACTTAATATATATATTATACGTACAAGAAAGTACATGTATCATGAACGTACAACTCAGTATCTATGGCTTGTACATGTACGTACAAGATAACACCTTATATGTATAAGATAAATAAAATGACATAGTGGCCCTAATACGCCGCCGTGGGCTTTAGATGATACGTATATTTAAAATTTAAAAGCATGTTTTCGTGATTTACTGAAAAAGTCCTTTCCTATCATTATAATAACATATAACATATTGGTGATGACTTACCTATATCTACACCGTAGACAATTCAAACAAATTTGCCTAATAATCCATCCAATCTGGTTTGTAATAAAGCTGTAATAAAATCGTTTAAATGTTTAAATTTTATGTATGTTCAGAAACTTCTACACATGATATGTTCAAAGGCCTATTGAACTCAGTTTCTGTCAGCTGTCAAACTAATGTTAAAACTTCTATTCTTCTGACCATAAACATATATCGACATTCACAAAATGGTTTATTTATTCTAACACTGAAACACGATCGTAAGAGGTTTGGAACAATGTGATACTTGCGTCTATAGGAGAACTGTTGGTAATTATACGACAAAAGAGGGTAAGAGCTTCTGAGAAACTTTGAAATTACATGTATATCCCTGAAAATATCATCAGTTAAAACTAATGACGCAATATCAATTAACTATGCGATATTGTGTATACGTCATGTACATAAATGTATATCTGGATAATAATGTCGGTCACAATGTTTTCCTTTCCCGATGATTTCAATATAACTGCGTTCGAAATATATATTTCTGGTTCAATCCTATATACCCCGTGACTTCCGGTAGAGATAGACTATCAAAAGATTTAAAATACAAATGAAACTAGAAATTTTGTTTTATGATTTAGACCTCGTAAGCCAGACAGAAGTAACCAAATGTTGTCAACGAGGTCAGTTTATTAATTCTGATCATGGAATCACTGCTTATTCGTGTTTGTGTCATTATAAAGATATAAAAAGCAAGACCATCAGCGTGTGAATGTCATTATGACACATGTATTCATCTGCTAAATTTTGGGACAAAATTGTTAAAGGGTTAAAATCAAGATGCAGATTGTTGTGCATAGATCTATTTAGTTTTATTACAAAATATAAAGCGTACCAAGTAGTACACATGATTATTGATCATTGAGTAATTTCACCAACGTACGTTTGGAATCCATGTCAGATTTAAGACTATTTATATATGTTTTATGAGTATTCTGTTCTGCTATATATTTGAAAATTATAGCTTGTTTTTAAAAAATGTCATTATCAACAGGGACATGTGTAATCAAAACAACATAATCCTTGATCCCGGTATACGGTTGGCAATGCAACTATACAAAGTACATGAAAGTCTCCGCGTTAACTTCACGATGTTAAATTACACTTACGTAATTGAAACGCACATGGTATGGATGTAAGAGTAAAGGCTCTTTCATTCTTCCGGAATCGTTATTTTGTCTAATAGATAATATGATTTCCCGATATTTCACTCTGTACTTGTATATGTCTGTTCCAAATAAATGTCACAAAGACCTTATTCAACTACAAGATACTACAAAAGGAATTTGTACTTACCGTGAACATTCAGCGTAATTCTAACATCTTCCTGTAAACAATTCATTGATTCTTTTCCATTTTGTTAAAATAGATTATGAATAGGAAAAAAGAAAATGATATACATTGTATAAGACTTACCATGCCATGACTTTTCGAAACTGCTTAAATGTCGTACTAGTAACTGTTCCCGCTCCGAGACAGATATGATCGGCGGGCGAATCCGCTCTGAGGGCGAGCGGTCTCGCTCCATGAGCGGGCGAATCCGCTCTAGGAACGAGCAGCCGAACTCGCTCTAGAGCGGGGAGGACAGCGGGCGGATCCGCTCTGTGAGCGATGGATCATCCTCCCGTCCCGCCGCGATCCCGCTCCAACCTCGCCGCGATCCCGCTCAAATTCCAAGCAAAAGCTCGAGCGATTTTTCGCCCGCGGAGCTATTTACTCCCAAATCACCCTTCGGGTACTGTACTTTCAGACCTAGACAGACAAGAATTTTGGTGATGTGTTACAGCAAGGACGTATATGGATATACTTATAAATCCTTGGTTACAGTTAGGGATCGGGGAAGAATACGTTCTTCATATTTTTTAATTACATCTACAATTTAACATACAGTATGTATAACTATATAATACGATATTTTTTAGTATACATGAATAAAACCTTCTCACTTAGTTAGTATATATCTATTTAATTTTAAATCAGTAGTTTCAATTTCATATCTTAAATAGTCTTTATTACGTTTTCAAAAGTCAATGTTTTATGGGTAGATTGCATTAAATATATATATATCATTTACATGAAATAGTAAATACAAGCATTTTCACAAGTCAAAAACAACTTTGAATTGCAGCAAAAACCACTCCTATTGTGCTTTTGAAACACTTTTTCTTTTATAATAAGCTATCAGTAATACGATCATATACTTGGTAATACATAGCTTTTAAATAAAAAGATTTGGTGCCTATCAATCCGTTGTCTAGCGATATCCTTGTAAATCGTCTTGCATTAAAATACATACACTTTTATAATACCTTTCTTTGCTATTTTAAGTTCTAAAAGTATTGTACGTAAAAATAGCTCAATTACATATCCTTTATTAAAAACTGAACGTCTTTAAAAGATCATGCAGAAATTTGAATTAAATCATCTTCAAACAACACTTATTGTTGGCTAGTCTACCTACAAGTACTTTTTATTCTTAATTACCGGTAAACACAATATGTTTATGATCCCAACCCAGCAAGTTATCTTGACCGTATATTGCGTCATGGTCCAATAATTATAACTTGTCAAACGTACAGGTAAGCCACAGTATAATCCAGCTATACAGGTACCTCAAGGTGACCATCGATAGATGGCCAGAGGGCAGAATCGTTGCCTTCTGTGTTTGCACGGCTTTATGAGAATGGGGGCAGTATCATTGTACATGTGATAATAAACTTAGGACCTCGACCGAACGTATAAAAATAGTCTTGCTCGTATGTGACGTTAATAATGAACTATAAACATCGACAAACCTTTGCCAAATTTCGTTGTGGGAACTTGAAACTTAAAGTAGAGATGGGACGGTATTCTCATCCTGTTATACCTTTACAGGAGAGAAAATGTACTTTGTGCAATTCAGGCTCTATAGAAGATGAGACTCATTTGCTGATAGATTGTGACTTTTATTCAGATTTGAAACTTTCTCTATACAACAAAGCATCTTTTTATTTACCAAACATCATAAACATTGATTCTTCTCTTAAATTACAATTTCTTATGCAGAATACGAACCTACAATCCACGTTAGCGTCCACATTATATAACATGTACAGACGAAGATTCTGTTTTGATTTTGTTTAATAATAATATTTACTAGTACATGCTTTTAAGAATCCCAACCTAGATAATAATACCGATCATGTATCTCCTTACCGATATACGATAGAACTGATACGATTTTACGATTTTAGATAAGTGAAGCTGTGCTCTTAACCCGTGACGAATTTTTTAACTGGATAATTTGATAATGAATATATATATATATATATATATATATATATTCATTAAGTGTCTCGTAAGTCGGATCTGGCTGGGCATTTTTACTCTTATTGGTAAATTATTTATCATGGCTGTTTTTTACCCTGTTGTAAAAATGTGTGACACTCTAATAAATAAAATATTGTATTGTATTGTGATTTTAGAATTGTTTCAATGGAAGTTTGTTAAGACACATAAATACCATTCTTATTAGATACATGTACATGCATGTTGCAGAGCCTGGGTAAACATGTGCACCGTTTCCCGGGCATAAATCAAGCATGTCTGTCACAACCTTGAACTTACCAATAATGCATGTATATATTATAATAAAAATTAATTTAGATTAGGTACTTATTAAACATTGTAATACGGTATTTTATATACATAGTCATGATAATAAGGTTTCTGATATGTGTAAAAAGCCAGTGTACAACATAAATAAATTCATGAAAAGATATTGGATGAAATATGATATTCCAATAATCTTGAAATAAATGTTTTAGTTAATTATACATTTGGTATTTTGATTATTTTTAATTTTAATATATAAAGCTTCATTATCAAATAAATTAAAATACACTACCAGTTAAAATACATATCCCTATTGACTAGCATTGTTGTATAACTGTACGTATTTGTGTGATGAGTACAATGTATGTATGTAGAGAGGCTGCCACCTGCGTACAGCATGCTATAAATGGACCTCCTGGGGTTGGGACAAGGTACTACATGTATACAGGTGTTGTTAGCTGTGATACACTTGACTGAATATATTGAAGGATGCAAAAAGAAGGCCCCAGGCCCCTGGCCCTACTCTGAACAATGTTAGGTAATTTAGATCATCATACCCGTGTGGTTGATGGAACAGTATGAAGTCCAAGTGACCATGGCAACTGCAGTCCTAGCCTAGGGGTCTACCTTTCGAGCAGGCATATTTTAAGTGTACAATATACAACATGAATGGATCATACATTGTTATCACGTAATTCACACGGTTTGTAAAAGAAGGTCAGAATAGGATATTGTCAAGTTTCTAGAATTAAAATAATTGTGACAAATTCAGAATCTAATCAACAACTATGAATCTACATGGGTAGAAGTTGGATTTATTATCAGGCATGTAACCTACATTTTAGCGATTGGTCCTTTGAACAGTGTTGATGCTCACGAGCAGCCACATGTATATATATATGCCCGATGCTGCTTACAGGTTCCTCAATCTGTTGACACAATAAAATGTAATTTCTAATGCCGACTTTTAACATCTATGGACGATTTCTCATATTTCCAATGCTTTGCAACGCGCCAGGTTCCATAAAGCAAATGCATACGTATTATATATTTGACAGGGTTAAAACTATTTCCCGCACCTTGCCGTTTAGAAAACTATATTACATACATACATAGTTAAGCATTTTATGAAGAATTTAATCTATTTATGTTTATTTGTCCTTGCTTTTATTATGCCCATCAATATATCCTTTTTAATCATAATATCTCTTGGGCGACGATCTGCCAACACTGAAATTCTTACTCCACGCAAGGTTCATCATTTTATGTGTTCGAGAAAGAATTTCATCTACGTCCTTGGTTCTAACTATCCAAAGTAAGATTTATTAGATAAAAAGTCAATGTTTAAACTGCATATCACTAGATAAGAAAAATAATTTTTACTTGGATAATGCGGACTTAAACTACCCATTGATGAGACAAAACCAGTACGTGGTTTACCGTAACAACCTGTACGCAGTTAATTTGCTACACAGTTAATTTGCTTTTATAACTTCTAATAAACGTCCTTATTTATAAATTAAATTGTATGATAATATGTATTGATACATTTTGCTTTATATGTATATATTCAAAGAAACATTACAGTACGAATGATTTCCAGTAATTAACGGCAATTTTATGTTGCAATAAATATTTCTATCTGTCAAAGTCCATATAGACTGCAGAATAAATATATTTTTTCTCATATCTCCTAACACATCATCTAGTCCGTCTGTGGTCTGGATGTAGTGGACATATTACCTGGACACGATGTCCACCTGTAGTGGACACCGTGTTCACACGTAGTGCACTCCGTGTCTACCTGTAGTCTAAATCTTGTGCACTCCTTGTCTACCTGTAGTCTAAACCTCGTGCACTCCGTGTCCACTCGTAGTTCACACCGTGTGCACAATGTGTAACCTTTAGTCTACTACCAACTGTACTTGTCTTATCGAGTCAAACGAAACACCAATGTAAAGTTTATTAAATATCACAACGTTTATGATTTGATTTTAGGACAGAAGATTTAGAGGATATGTCTTAAATTTTCGTTAAAAAAATACGACAGCTCATGAAATAACGGCCCGCTTCAGAAAGTAAGACAATAACCCTCGCACCCGCAAGCTACATCAAAGGCTGCGCCGGCGGATATCAAAGGAAAATCAGCCGTCGACCAATGTCACGGTCACTGCACAAACACACAAGCTCCTGCCTTGTACTCCCCCAAAACCCAGTGTGACTTATCCTTCTCATATACGTCCTTGCATAATCTCAATAAAAGTTATGAGAAAAATAGTTATCTCTACTTTTAATGTGTAGTCTTGGATCAACATTTTCACCATTTGTTATGCCTATACAGGTGAAAATACTGGTAAAAACAGGTAGAAATTACACTTTGTCATGAAAAGATCAATGTTTGTTGCAAATTATTAAAGGATATTACCACTACACCATTTTGGGAGGAAAATGAAAAATGAATACAACCACATATACATAATTAGGCACCTGGATAACCAGTTAGCAATAGATATTCAGGTACAAAAACTCGTTAAGGTAAGAACAAGCAATTTTTGAACATTTTCAATTTTGTTTTGCTTAATTATCATTTTGGGCTTCTTACCATTATAGAAGAACAAATTTACTCTAGATCAGAGTCAAAATCACTGGTGTTGCTAGAATTAGGGTCAATATTCTCGTTTAGTCTAGCTTTATAATTTTTCAACGTGTGATAAAGGCGAAAGCAAGGCGAAATACAAAGGGCCTTTTCACATAACGGACACCAAAAAACAGTCTGTGTACGCTTCAACTTTTCCTGAATTCTTTTTTCTTAGATGCATTACACACATAACAGTCTCGCGCTGGATGTTTACGTTTGGCTCCAGGTTTTGCAGGTATGTGCTCAGGAAAGAACAACTTGTGGCCATATTCTTTGACCTTGAAAAGGCATACGACACAACCTGTCTATCACACTTTTTGGCTTAAAAATTAACAGCATAACCAAATGTCTTGGTAAATCTACAGAAGGGTCTCTATTTGTGGATGATTTCTTGATCTGCTACAGATCAAGGAATATGCACACTATAGAACGACAACTACAACAATGTTTAGGCAAATTACAAAATTGGGCTGACGAAAATGGCTTTAGATTTTCAAGATCAAAAACTGTCTGCATGCATTTCTGTCAAAAACGAAAACCACACAAACGATCCAGACCTCGCCCTCATTGGAATTAAAATTCCAGTAGTTGAACAAACTAAATTTCTTTGATTAATATTTGATTCGAAACTGTCCTTTGTTCCACACATAAAACATCTGAAGGATGAGTGCTTGAAGCCGCTGAACATTCTACGTGTTCTGTCCCATTCTGACTGGGGTGCAGACCGTGAAATGCTCCTGCGTATCTACCGGTAACTCATTAGATCAAAACTTGACTACGGCTTGATTGTCTATGGATCGGCTAGTAGCTCCTATCTACAGATGCTAGACCCTATCCAGAATCAGGGACTGCAACTGGCACTTGGAGCTTTTCGAACAACACCTGTGAAGAGTCTCTATGTGGAAGCTAATGAGCCATCTCTAGACGATCGACGAAAGAAATTATCCTTACAGTATGCTGCTTAACTTCAATCCAATCCCAAAAACCCCGCATTCGATCTTGTATTTAATCCACAACACCAGGACATATTCAGACAAAATCAAAAGCTCATACCAACATTTGGCATCAGAATTTCAAAGTTTTTGCAGGAACTAAATATAAATTTCGACACCATTGACGAGTACACCATATCGGATGTACCACCATGGCTCATTCAAACACCTGATATCAATTTATCTTTGCATGAGAGGGCAAAGTCCAGTGCATTACCCGAATAACATAAATCCTCCTTTCAGAGTGCATCAGAGCTTTCCCTGATCATGTTAAGATCTGGACGACTGTTTGCCCGTTGTCAGTATAATGTGACCGGGTGGGGTGTGTTGTTGTGTCTTCGGCGGCATGCTCCAGTGATATAGCACTATAAAAAGGCAAAAGTTCCACTATACAAGAAGACACAACATGAATAACCGCAGTCTCCCGAAACACGCACCTCGCACCACATAACGCAACAACCGCATACATGGGAGGCCGTCCTTACATGACCATAGCTGTTAATAGGACGTTAATTAATCAAACAAACAAACAAAAATGTTAAGATCTACACTGACGGCTCAAAAGATGGTGATAAAGTTGCGGCAGCATGCTGTACATCTAATCACTGTTCCTCTATCTGACTTCCAGATGTTGCCTCCATTTTATCTGCGGAAGCTTGTGCTATCGGTCTGGCTCTTGACCACATTGAAGAACACCGCATCGAAAAGGCAATCATCTGTCCAGACTCTCTTTCGGTTCTTCAAGCTTTGAAATCAGGAAACCCTAGAAATACTCTAATTCAAAATCTTTAAATCCGAACATTTCGATTATCTTCTAAAACTCAAATTACTTATCTCTGGATTCACAGTCATGTGGGTATAACGGGGAATGAACAGGCTGATAAAGCAGCTAAGACTGCTCTTCGCCAAGTACAAACATTTGAAACTGCCATACACTGACATCAAACCTTCAATTCAGTCAGCCATCAAACACCATTGGCAACAAAGGTGGTCTACGGAAACAGACAATAAACTGTTTAAAATTAACCTACACTTAATCCTAAACTGTCCAGTCAAAGAGACCGCAGAGAGGAAGTTGTTCTCTCTCGCTCCGAACTGGACACACATATTTTACACATTCCTATCTATTGAGAGGGGAGGATCCTCCCACATGCCATGCATGTGATTCTCCTCTTACAAACAAACAAACATACAAGATAAGTACTACGATGTCTCCGACATGTACACTTTGTTTCATGCCGTGAGACATAATCGTATTTTTAATTATCTCAAAGAAATAGGTATTTTAGATAAAATATGAACGTTTTCTCATCATATCATATCATCGTATCAACTCAACATTTCATCGTTTCATGACCTTAGTTGTCGATGGGCCGTAAAACTCAAACAAACAAATGTCCACGGGTCACATATCCATAACAGTTACAGTACGTTTAATTTTTTTTTCTGTTAAACAATTTTTACTGAAAAAGCTTGCTTTTCCAGTATTGCTACGGCCCGGATGACCCACTAATTTAAATGCGATTGACCTCTCATTTGCATGCGATTTTTTCTCTTTTCCTCTTTCTAGAACAAATATGCTGCCATAGTGCAGTTAAACAACTTCTATGGTATTTCATTAAATAGAATAGTTTCAAACATGTCTACAAAAACTATAGCATGAACGTCTATAATTGAAAAATAGTGAGGATAATTTGCATCAGTGGTAGCGATCGGTGGCCTAATTCTCGCCAACATTTGCATATATTTATGTAAACATCCGGTTTGGGTAACACTAAATTAAGGAATTGTCAGGATTTTGGTATGTAAGTATCTAATTGTAGTTTGATGAATACATTCATAATCTATTATATAATGACAATTTTTTTATTCATCCCGACGTAAGAAGATACAAAAGTTGTTGTTTTTACATGTATTATATTGATAGTCATTTTGGAGAACAGGTACGTTCGTATTGTGATCATGTCATTACGATAGCCCATTGAATTTAACCAAGTCTCACTCAAACAGACGCTTGTTAACTACGTACGCATCAAGCGTCTGGGTGATCTATGCAGAAGCTAACAAACACGATAAATTCTGAGTTACGCTGGTTCCTTATCATTTCGCACGGATTGTCAACTAACGCATCCTTTCATTAACGAGGGAATATTTAATACACGGATACAGATACAATGAAATATCGTGACACTCAGCAATAGTGTAAACGGCCGAATGTAAAACAAAGACGTCATCACGCAAAGCGGACCTGTGATGTAAACTTGCAAGTCAAGAGATATTTTCCATTTAATTATCGAGCGTAATAAATGCATTCTCATATCTGAAAAACACCGGAAGAATATTTGAACACTGCATGTTGCAAGCCACCTTGCTAGTAAACTACGGAATTCTTTTTGTATTTGGAGACAGAAGCAGTGAAAATCGTAAGTTTCATTTCGTTTTGCTTCTTTGCCTATCATGCCTATGGGTCGGTATATTATTATATGAACTATTTGACAGACATCGGCACATGAAGTGAACTTACAACATCAGGAGTATGTTGTGAATTCCTGCTAACATCCATATGATCGACGTTTTTATTTTATTACAACGCCAACAAAATTGAATATCACTTTAAATTTGAAGTAGTTTGTTGTTATATAATTAGCAGTTGACAAGATTCATTTTTGGTATTATTTTCTAATGCGATGACATCAAATTTAATATTAATGCATAGAAACAATTTACCAGATTGTCAATATGTATATAAACATCACAAAGCATGTGTGTGTAATACACATGTGAATACAGAATTTCTTTAGATAAATAGAAGAATTGTAATGCTAGATTTATTTAAGACAATTGATATCTGGGATTTCGAAATTTGGCGGTATGAACTTAAAACATCGATTAAACAGTCACTACATATATAACTTCATGGATTCAGAGAATTTATAATAACACTTTACCAAAATAAACAATAACCTGTGCACTGTAATATATCATACATGGTAAATTTACACTTGCTCAATATTACAGAATTTGGTTTAAAGTAAGTTTTTGCTAACAGTAAAAAACATTGTATTTTATCAATGTGTATTCAGGTATAGGAGACAAATTTAATTATGATGCTAATATATTAAAGATGCTTCACCGCTGACAAATGGTATTTTTTTCACAATCAAAAACGGGAGCAGACAATTTAGTATTTTTTCTTCAGTTACAAAAGTTACTTACTTTACACCATTACCGCCGTTGAAAAGTTTGAGCTCCAATTTCACAATTTTCCAATTTATGGGAATGAAGTACTGAGTGCGCTTGACCCAAGGAAAAATTAATTATTTTATATATTTTTGTGTTAATAAGACTTATGAATACACGATTAAGGTTAACTAATTAATTGTTCAAATTATGAATATCATTTATACTCTGTCGGCGGTGGAGCATCTTTAACTCAAAGTACTTGTATACATGAGTCCAATTTCTTCCTTTTGTCATTGTTAGAATGATTTCTGTAACTTTTTATAAACAAATTAAGAATATTGATATATATGTTAAATTTTATAATTACAGGACTCATTGGCTAGTCATCTGAAGCAGATTCATAATTGTTGAAGACTGGAGATTATCAGGATTACTTTGGAAGCAGTGAAATGATTCTAAGGATGACTACCAGGCATATATTAAAACTAGCTGCGACAACATACATGTAGCCTCGGACAACAAGCATATGGATTGGTGCTTCTCATTTGCATTGTTTCGTAATGCCAATTAAAACACAAAAAAATACAAAAAAGTAAATCCAGTATATTTGCAACTTTTGCAAAGAGTTGTCACCATTTGACATACTGCCGATTGTTATCAATCTGTGGAGAGATAGAAGGTGTTTAAACTTTTAACTTTACAGACTGATTCACATGTTAGTCTTTCTGTTTTGTTGTAAAATTCATACAAACAAAAAGAGTTTTCTTGGCTTGAATGAAACACACTATATATGTTCTGACAGACGGTCATTATCAGAACTACAATTCTGCCCATTGACTGTAATGTTGCAAAACATCAAGTGATGACAATTAGCGAGTGTCGAGTAACTTTGTATTTAGATTATATATAGAAATATCCTACATTTATAATATAAACTGATAATTTATTTACCTATCATCACGCCTGAATTATCATTGCTACAATGTATTATTTCAATGATTCACATCTGTGACACGGCCATATAAGTACATTGTATATGAGATGACATTCATTTATTTGCTAAAACAGAAACATATTAAACAGTTTTACTTGTTGACTTTGTGCAGTGTGTTCACCAAAATGACACAAATTTTAATGCTTCTGGTGACATAGCCACTTGGTTGTTCCCATTAGTTGATGCCTCTATCAAATGTTTTTTACAACTGTTTTGATCTTGTTACCAATACATGTATAAAACAGTTGTAAGTAATGTGACATTAACAACAAGTTGCCAATAATGTGTGATTACATGTACGTTAATTTCATATTCTTAACAAATTAAATGGGAAAAAAACCTTTAAAACATAACAAAAAAAGTATTCATTTTAGTACATAAACATAAAAACCGATCGGGCAGTCCGGAAAATTTGTAATCTGGGCGGTTTAGGCTGGGAACGAAGGTGTCCAGGATTATCGAGGGTCCAATGTACATGTCAATGTATACAAATAACACACTGATTTTGAGAATGGTTGTTTTAATATGCTGTTAAGAATTCTCAGTGTCCATTTTATGCATTATATAGAGACAGTATCATACTGAATCTGACTTTGATATTGACTTTTCTCCAATATTGCAGCAAAAGTATCAAGAACTGCTCTTTACTTACTAATATGCCTGAATACATTGTGTGTATCACAGAAGAGAAGTAGAAAAAATAATGTATTGTGATGTTATTTCATGTTTGTATTAAAGTATTTTTGAATAAACATAATTCAAATCAATTCAGTTTTGATTTTGATGCAGATAACCAATTCTTTTAAATGAACATTTGACCCTTAGTTTTTGTCATTTCATTTCTTCTCTTGAAAATTATCTAATTAATTGCCTTTGCCCTTTCCTCCTGTAATAGATC
>SAYR01074937.1:325563-340959 GCA_004382745.1 Argopecten irradians irradians | reverse complement strand
TTGCACAGACCAGTGGGACGAAATGAATTTGGAATCCAGTTTTCCATCACCATATCCACTCGTGGTTGACGTCCACAAAAACAGAAGCAGTTTGGTCAATATTTCCCTGTTTACATCTTTCTGGGATTATTGTGCGATTAAGTACGCATCTGGGAAAGAGCCGCACCACATTTTGGGATACAGAGAAAGAATATTGCACATTCAACACTGATGATAGGCAAATATTTGCCAAATTGCCCATGTAAGATCCACCTGCCCTTACTTCATAGCCTCCAAATTCAAAAATTCTGCTTGCCTTACAAGTGGGTGTTATTTTTTCCCTGTGTGTACATTTCGGAGAACATTGTGTATGAATTAAAGCAGATGATTAGCTTCATTTGTTAGGTAAGACTATACCCTTGGTTAAGAAAGTGTTGTTGGTATATTTCGTCAAATTCCCATGCATTTCTATAAACAATCCCGGTCCGCATTTCCCATGAGTCAGTTCATCCCCAAATGCCACTATTTCACTCGCTTGATCGAGGTTAAAGCAGTTTTTTCACCATCTGCCTCCAACTATTTACTGGAATCAACTGATTGGTACCTTTCATCTAGCTCATCAACTAGGCCAAAAGCCCTAATGCGACCTTGTCAGCAATAAGTTTGTTGCTTACAGCACTCACATTGAATCAACTCCTATCGATGGATATGTTTTGGGTTAACTCTTCATTTAAAGATACACACTCCTCATTTGTAACATATCAAAAAGTCCTTCAGGCAGTCTGCAAGTCTCATGAAGTTTTTTTCTAAAAAAAAAAATCTCTCCTGGCTTTTCAATCTCATCATCTGTTTGAAGAAACATTTAATCTGGGTTTCCATCCTGTTCGTTCATTTCTGGTTTTGATTGCATCTTCTGTATGAG
Organism: Argopecten irradians irradians; assembly: GCA_004382745.1. NCBI lineage: Eukaryota > Metazoa > Mollusca > Bivalvia > Pectinida > Pectinidae > Argopecten > Argopecten irradians. The sequence goes on along the minus strand of SAYR01074937.1, from coordinate 340,058 downwards.
GCAATCTGGGATTGATACTGGGTTTCCATCCTGTTCTTGTTTTTCGTCTTTTCCACATATTTCCTTTCCTTTGTCACTTTCTTTCCTCTTTTGGTTTTGATATCGATCTTCTTTATGGGGAACAGAGTCATCTTGGTTTCCATTTTCTTCTTGTTTTCCTGTTCCTGAATTTTTCAGCACAAGTTTTTCAAACACTTTGGTTTTGATATCCTTCCTTGCATTTCTTTGTAGATGACTGTTTTAAAACATTGTGTGTTTCCCAATTGGTCGACCAAAAAAGGCTGTTTTGGCATTCCCCATCGTTCCAAACATCCTCTTGCAGAAGCAGCTTAGTTTTCTCACTTTAACGAGTCCTGGTCTCACTGACCTTACGGAATGAGAGTTTGTTGTGTTTTCCTTGATTGTCTCAGTTCTGGCGTGGTTTCTCTATTGATCCTTTCTTCAAGAAAAACACCTCTCTTTTTATGTTCACACTGGGCTGGTGTTGAATCAATCGTCATTATTTCCCTTGCAGAAGTATGTAGAAATCTTCGCTGCGTCTGGATGATGCCTTAGCCGACTTCTAACATTAAAGCTCTTGCAGCTTTCTTTACAACCCCCCAAGAGCGTCACAGGGGCCTTTGCATGTCGTGACGCCAAAATAGCCTCTGTTTCATAGATGTTTGCCATCTTTTCCTCTTTCTGCCAGGTGTTGGAAAAGGGTGACTTTGATTTATACTGTGAGGCACAGCCATCGCTGAACTGTACATCGTGGTTGAATGAAAACCCACGTTCCTGGATATGACGTTTCATTTATAGTTGAACTGGTTGACAGCATAAGCATCATGTTTTATATCAGGAGAAATAAATACTGCAGACTCCTCTACTGTCGAACTTTTACAAGTGGGACATTTGTAATAGGCAACCACTGGGTGCATACGACACTTGCTGGTAAGAATAATATGCTGACTGAATCTCATCTTGATAGCCACACTTATAATTTTCTGAGAAATCTCAGCTACTGTTTAAAAGCATGTTTTCTGGCAGTGACTCTTTCAACTGACGGAAAGCATTGTATGTCCATCCTGGCCACAAAGAGATGTTCTGTCAAACTGGCTGCCTCTTTCTACTATCTCTGAAAGGCAGTCCTGGACTGACCCTGACTTTTCGACCAGTATCTTTCCGTTAATAGTCTTTCCAGCATTACTAGTGGCTATCTGTAACTGATCCATTTTCCATTTTTTTCCATTTAAGTTGTCTGTGTATTTCTGTCAGAGGAGCAAATTTCCCTTCAGCATGTGCACACCACACTGGTCACATTTCCTGCGAACGCAGATGCAAGTTGTTAAAAGTGTGTGTTTTAGTGGCACATACTGGCCTACACAAGTCATATTTGTCATTGATGGTTATTGCCAGATTTTCTTGTTTTGCAGCATCCTTTAAAACCACTGAGCTCAGCTCCACGTTGGCGCAAACTCACATAAACAGGAGTTGAACTTTATCTTAGAGACTGTCAAACACTGTTTTGGACGTAAGTTTTTGGAAACGTACTGAGTGACACTTTCTTACCCTTACCTTTTCCATGAATTCTATGTGAAGCTTTGCCGTGGTCTTATTAAGAATAAACTTTCTGCACAAGTGTTTTTTGCATTAAACCAGTCCGTTTTCCAGGTAACGTTGTAGACTCCTCAAGGTAAAAATCTCGAACTGATTCTTTCTTTCAGCCGATTCCTTAGCTCCCTCTCTTTCAGCACGGGCTTTCTTCATCCAGAAGTGATGCTGATCTCAAAAATGCCATACCAATATCTAATTGCTAAACGCATTTTTATGATCTTGGTATAGTTTGTCTGCAATTGACTTAACCACCCAACGGTATTTTCATGCGTCCCTTAGAGGTTTGGTCCCTTTTTCATCTTCTTCAAAGAAGATGTCAGATTTCTGACAATCCTTGTGTTAACTCTGTTTGACTCTTTGGTTTTTGGAGAGTTTAAAATTCCCCTGTGTTTCAAAACATCCTTTTTCTTGGGTTGCATTCTGAATGTCAGATTCAATTTTGTCTTGCAAATGTAGCTGGGTTGTCTTTGTCAGGTGTTGCGGGCTGTTGATGCTGAATGTTTTATTGTCGTCTGTAATTTTAACATTCGGTACTTCTCTCTCCTTCTTTCCAAGTCTCCGTCTCTTTGCCTGGGGTGTCATTTTACTTCTTTGCTTTTGTTTTGCGCTTCTCACTCACTTCTAATTTTTCCCGCTCCCTCCTTGTTTTTACTTGCGATGTTGGCATTTCTCCCTCCAACTTCTTCCTTTCCCTCGATATTTTCGCATAACGGATTTTTGGAGGGATTCTGCATTTTTCTTCTTTTGATCAGAAGATAGTTGGCTTCTGGATAGCCTCATTTCTAGCTGCATCTTGGATCTTAAAATCTAAATAGGACTTGATCATTTTCTTTCAAAGCTTTTCTTTTTGTTAAGATAATACTCATTTTTTCTCTCTTTTGTGATGGGGTTTTGACTGGGATCGATTTTTTCCATTTCGAATTCGCAGTTGATAGCCCTGCATTTTCTTTGTCCCCTGAAATGAAATGAATTCTAAATACTAAATCTGAACTGCAGTATGACTTGTTATTATACTATTACAGAAATAATGATTTGATCAAAACACATCAATAGATTTAAACAAACAGGAACAGAACAGGTTATTCCTCCGAGTTGTATTGATTATCATTTTCCAATTAAAGTACAAATGGATTCTATAATTTTGCATACTTAGCATTTAACTGTCAAAGATGAAACAAAGATTACCTATAAAAAATTCAGAATTGTGTCCATTGTTACATCCCTGGATACATTACACGCAACAAGGTTTCAAAATTAATATAGAGAAATGGTAAGAATTATAAATACCTGCTCAGAACAGGTTCAATACAGAGCATAATAACAAATTTTCCTTAAATCCATAAAAAGTAAAAACCGAACAAATATTCCAACATTACTGTAGAAGATCAGAGTCCATGTTACATCCTAAACACATTTACAGGAAATAGATATTACCAGTGCCTTGTGCATCACTTCTCTAATGAACATGTCTACACAGGGCATATTCAACATTTGAGCTTATTATTGAACTTTCCTTTTCAGTCTGACTATATTTAAAATAAAAAGAAGTAATCCATCAGAAAAGATGTAACAAAGACAACCAATGTTGTAGTTGAAGTTCTGAGGTCCATGTTACATCCTAAACAAATAATTTACAGAAATGTGATATTACCAGTGCCTTGTGCATCACTTTTCCAATTTTACAGGGTATATTAAACATTTAATTTTAAATATTGTTTGAAAACTTTTCATACTCAGTCTAAATGTATTAGAAATATTAATCCAACAGAAAAGAATGTAACAAAGACACCAATGTTGTAGTTGAAGTTCAAGAGTCCATGTTACATCCTAAACAAATTTACAAAATATGATATTACCAGTGCCTTGTGCATCACTTTTCCAATTATATATACAGGGGCATATTCAACATTAATTTTAAATATTGTTTTGAAAACTTTTCATACTCAGTCTAAATGTATAAAAATATTAATCCAACAGAAAAGATGTAACAAAAGACACACCAATGTTGTAGTTGAAGTTCAGAGTCCATGTTACATCCTAAACAAATTTACAGAAAATGCATATTACCAGTGCCTTTGTGCATCACTTTCACTAATAATTATGTCTATACTCTGACACAGGGCATATCAAACATTGATTATTATTATTTGAAACTTTTCATACTCAGTCCTAAATGTATTGAAATATTAATCCAACAGAAAAGATGTAACAAAGACACCGATGTAGTAGTCAAAAGTTGCAAGAGTCAATGTTACATCCTTGACACATTTAAAGAATTTTGATAAAACAAGAGTTTATGGCATTAATACTCTATAAAAAAGTTTTCAGCACATGACATATATTTCACATTGATGCATATTATAAAACTTTCTTTTGTCAGTCTGAAATGTTTTTGAACTACAATCAAACAGAAAGGACGCAACAAAGAACACCAATGTTGTAGTCAAAGTTCAGAGTCTGTGTTGCATCCTAAGACACAGGCACAGAAATTATGATAAAACCACAACATTTAATACATTGATGTCTTCTTCAAACATCTATACGCAGAAAATGTTGAACACATAGGGAAATATTATTTTCCCCTTCTATGATTTTAATTGTATAACTTAACCTTCTAAATGGGGAAAGGACGCAAAAACAAATACACCAACCTATGCAACTATTTCAGTTTGAAATTTAGAGTCCATGTTACATCCGAAACATATTTGTTGAAAATTAGATTAAATTGCAGATTTTTGCAAGTTTCAAAAATTGTTTACAGAGAAGATTTTGAATACTGGGAATATTAATGATTTTCTAATTTCATTTCCCTCACTTATTCAATTTATCACTCATTTTGCAAAGAACGTAACGAAGACACTAATATTCAGTTTCAAATCTGGTGTCGCGTATTACATCCTTGAAATTATCAGATAAAAAAACAATTGCACAGTTGAAATTTGAAGAATGTTTTCAAAACTACTATGGGACAAAAATAAATCGTCACATTCAATCAAAAATATTAAATTTCATCTGGCAAAGTTATAAATTATATATGATTGGTGCAGAGATGTAACAAAGACACCCACATCATTAATTTTAGAATGAGTGTCCATGTTACGTCTAAACATATGCAACCGGATATTGATTAACCACATGCATGTTTACCAAAATGTTTTTCTGGCAATATGAATTCGATTTCAGTAAATTACTTTGAGACATATATGTGTAACCAAACAACGATATATTCATTGAAGTTACTAGTAATTTTGCTAGGACGTAACAGTAGACTCAAAACGTTATCAACCCATGCCCTGACTTTCCGTCGAAAAATGGTAAAATTACTTCGGCAGCATTTTGTCGAATTGGCGATATTTAACTCTTATTTTGAAGTAAAATCAATCATTTGTTGAATGACATTTGATATCGAATCACTCCTTGGTTGATACAGTTTTAAATGTGCATTTTGTAAATGTTGACATGCGCATGTTCTTGGACGTAACAGTCACTTACATTTTCGCCGCTCCCAGCACGCGGCCGCGGCAGGTCACCAGCCAACCCAGCAATGTACCAACGAAATAGTAAACTACCGTAATCCGTTCTATGTTTACTCGCCTCTAATCCGATGTCGTGAAATAATTATCATAATGAAGTCGAAACAAAGAATTTAAACCAATTCATTTTAATTTTTCTAGGACGTAACATTATGACACCAACTGCCAAAGAAATAAATAGTTGAAATACATGCAAATGTTGGTCAGCATATATTCACGACACCTGTTTTTTTGTCACAACGCTTATAAACTTCCGGTATGTAAACAGTATCACGAGAGAGATACAGCATGCAAGTTCAAGCGGATTTAAGCATGTTTTACGGAACGTAACATTCATGACACGAAATGTTACGTCCAGCGACAGTTTTATTAAACAGGGCTTTAAATTATAAAAAGTTACGTGATTTTCTGCTTATTTTGTCCATTTTATCACCAATTTTAAACCTTTTTTGTCCATGTCGTCCCAAATCTTTAAAACAACACCGTAGTTGGAAACTTTTTATTACCTGTGATAAAACACACCAACACCACTATGGACCCAAACAATTGGCAATTGTGTCCTTGGTATTTTACTTAGAAAATGCTAAATTAAAAGTTTAGTATTTCTTATAAGTTTTGTTTAATTTGACAGCTATATTCATTGTTAAAATTTATTTCAACAGATTCTATGCATATTTAATTTTGTTACCATGATTTTGCGAAACACTTCAAAACAACGGACGTAACAAAAAATGTATGACACCAAAGACTTGCTCATATCAACCTCTACTCCTACAATGAAATATAACAATTTTAGTTATTCTACATAATTTTGGACTTGTTATTGTTTCTTGCAAATATCACCATAGCTGTTAATAGGACGTTAATTAATCAAACAAAAACAAACATTGATATGTAAAAGTATGCTTAAAAAGCATTTTTGTTAAAAGATGATAGTGGCAACAACAGACATCAGAAGATTTGCTTGAATCTTAAACACCTATTCTTTCAGGTCTGTTTTTGCTGTCGGGATGTCGAAGCAAGATTACCAATCGGTACAGCAATAATAATTCATAGGAACGTCGATGACACCCTAAAGTCTCTTGCAGAATCACTTGGTTCAAAAACTTATCAAGTAAGTTGAAACAAGAATGCACAAAAAAAGTAGATAATCAATACTTTAAATTTTAACGTGTTCTTGGTATTTTTAAGTGCTACTTTACACATAATTTATTTCCTTCTTACTGCTTCCATGATGTCGTGAATTAATGAGAAAAATTTTGCAACAATCATTTCAGAGAAGACAGAACTGTTAAAGAAGACTGACAGCACTAGGGCAGAGAAGGGACCACTTAACCCAGCTTTCAAAACTACTACCATGCAGTGAATGCAGAATATTCGTTGCCAACAACCCCTCTGTATTCCTTCGACTTCAAATGGTGAGGAAGTATTGTACTCAGAGGAGTACCAAAACAGGAAAAACCAGAACTTCATACACAATTTTGCTTTATCCATAACCAAGAGGAAATGTACGGTTCCATTGTCACCTTCATCTGCACCCTCAAAGAGTTTATGCTGTGTTGAGAAATTCCACACGGAAGAATTCAAACTGACCCAGGAGGATTAAAGGAGCTATCAGCAAACACAGTTGTCGGAATTTAATAAACTTTGTGAACATATTGTTATGGTAGTGTCTGAAGCAACAGAGTGTTTGTTTATCCCTGTAGAAACATTGTAACAAAATGTGTTTTCATGAAAATGGTTCTGATCTCATTTTCTTGAGCAAACCGCCAAATCTTTTGGAGCATAATTGAAGGTATATTCAAAGGGAATAATGTTCTGTCTGTTAAAGATTAAATAATAACAACTTGATGTATTTTGCAGAATGGTTATTATACTCTTTAGTGTTTGTTGACTTTACGGAAAATATGTTAATTTACTTTACCCTACAAAGTTGAGGACAGCACTCGTAAATTACAATGCATGTCATAGTACACATGTCAACAACATCATGGCTATGAGAGATGATCATTGGAACTTATGATATTAGCTGACCCTTCCTTAATGATAAGGTTCTTTTATTGATTAAGTGACCAAAGATAGACCCTGTAGATAAAATAACTTGATTTTAACCTTTTTGAATGCACAGTTCTAAAGTTGAAACTATGCCAAATATGATTTATTGGTACCTGTGTTCTACACCAGTTCTAATTGGATTTTAGAAATGAAAATTAGCAGTTATTTGCCACTGAAATTTACATATCAGTGAAATTCCAGTGCAACTGGAATTGCTTTCCAATGGAATTATTTTCCACTGAAATTCCATTGCAGCTGGGTTTTTTCCCACTGGAATGGTATTTCACCACTGGAATTCCACTGACACTGTTTTTTTTGTCCACTGGTAAAATGGTTTCCCAGTGGTATTCCACTGGAAATAGAGATTCCATTGGAATTCCAGTGGCTTCCAGTGGAATTCCAGTGAAATTTTCTGTGGGGTTGGCTCCAGGTTTTGCAGGTATGTGCTCAGGAAAGAACAACTTGTGGCCATATTCTTTGACCTTGAAAAGGCATACGACACAACCTGTCTGTCACACTTTTTGGCTTAAAAATTAACAGCATAACCAAATGTCTTGGTAAATCTACAGAAGGGTCTCTATTTGTGGATGATTTCTTGATCTGCTACAGATCAAGGAATATGCACACTATAGAACGACAACTACAACAATGTTAAGGTAAATTACAAAATTGGGCTGACGAAAATGGCTTTAGATTTTCAAGATCAAAAACTGTCTGCATGCATTTCTGTCAAAAACGAAAACCACACAACGATCCAGACCTCGCCCTCATTGGAATTAAAATTCCAGTAGTTGAACAAACTAAATTTCTTTGATTAATATTTGATTCGAAACTGTCCTTTGTTCCACACATAAAACATCTGAAGGATGAGTGCTCGAAGCCGCTGAACATTCTACGTGTTCTGTCCCATTCTGACTGGGGTGCAGACCGTGAAATGCGTATCTACCGGTAACTCATTAGATCAAAACTTGACTACGGCTCGATTGTCTATGGATCGGCTAGTAGCTCCTATCTACAGATGCTAGACCCTATCCAGAATCAGGGACTGCAACTGGCACTTGGAGCTTTTCGAACAACACCTGTGAAGAGTCTCCATGTAGAAGCTAATGAGCCATCTCTAGACGATCGACGAAAGAAATTATCCTTACAATATGCTGCTTAACTTCAATCCAATCCCAAAAACCCCGCATTCGATCTTGTATTTAATCCACAACACCAGGACATATTCAGACAAAATCAAAAGCTCATACCAACATTTGGCATCAGAATTTCAAAGTTTTTGCAGGAACTAAATATAAATTTCGACACCATTGACGAGTACACCATATCGGATGTACCACCATGGCTCATTCAAACACCTGATATCAATTTATCTTTGCATGAGAGGGCAAAGTCCAGTGCATTACCCGAATAACATAAATCCTCCTTTCAGGAGTGCATCAGAGCTTTCCCTGATCATGTTAAGATCTGGACGACTGGTTTGCCCGTTGTCAGTATAATGTGACCGGGTGGGGTGTGTTGCTTGGTGTCTTCGGCGGCATGCTCCAGTGATATAGCACTATAAAAAGGGCAAAAGTTCCACTATACAAGAAGACACAACATGAATATACCGCAGTCTCCCGAAACACGCACCTCGCACAACATACACGCAACACACCGCATACATGGGAGGCCGTCCTTACATGACCATAGCTGTTAATAGGACGTTAATTAATCAAACAAACAAACAAAAATGTTAAGATCTACACTGACGGCTCAAAAGATGGTGATAAAGTTGCGGCAGCATGCTGTACATCTAATCACTGTTCCTCTATCTGACTTCCAGATGTTGCCTCCATTTTATCTGCGGAAGCTTGTGCTATCGGTCTGGCTCTTGACCACATTGAAGAACACCGCATCGAAAAGGCAATCATCTGTCCAGACTCTCTTTCGGTTCTTCAAGCTTTGAAATCAGGAAACCCTAGAAATACTCTAATTCAAAATCTTTAAATCCGAACATTTCGATTATCTTCTAAAACTCAAATTACTTATCTCTGGATTCACAGTCATGTGGGTATAACGGGGAATGAACAGGCTGATAAAGCAGCTAAGACTGCTCTTCGCCAAGTACAAACATTTGAAACTGCCATACACTGACATCAAACCTTCAATTCAGTCAGCCATCAAACACCATTGGCAACAAAGGTGGTCTACGGAAACAGACAATAAACTGTTTAAAATTCAACCTACACTTAATCCTAAACTGTCCAGTCAAAGAGACCGCAGAGAGGAAGTTGTTCTCTCTCGGCTCCGAACTGGACACACATATTTTACACATTCCTATCTATTGAGAGGGGAGGATCCTCCCACATGCCATGCATGTGATTCTCCTCTTACAAACAAACAAACATACAAGATAAGTACTACGATGTCTCCGACATGTACACTTTGTTTCATGCCGTGAGACATAATCGTATTTTTAATTATCTCAAAGAAATCGGTATTTTAGATAGAATATGAACGTTTTCTCATCATATCATATCATCGTATCAACTCAACATTTCACGTTTCATGACCTTAGTTGTCGATGGGCCGTAAAACTCAAACAAACAAATGTCCACGGGTCACATATCCATTACAGTTACAGTACGTTTAATTTTTTTTCCGTTAAACAATTTTTTAATTACGCGGCATTTAAACTTTTTAAAGACGCCCTTTTTAAAACCACGTGAATTAAGCGAGGAAGCATGCCATGCTGCTGTAACTGAAAAACGAAAAGGTAAGGTTTTAATACACTCTGTACCAAGCATAAGGTGTCCTTACCGTTCTTAGATTATGCTTTTTATTTTTGATGAGAAAATATTTCCTTAAAGCTAAGATAAATTCCTCGTGTGTTATGTGGAAGTCCTCGAGGTTACGGAGAGTGATATATTATTTTAAGCGTTTTTTTTATAAAGATTCTTTAATTATGTCCTTACCGTTACATGTAACCGTGGTCTTGTGTGTAACGGTAAAGACAAGCCGTAAAGGTACTTGACGTCATCTATTTCTAAAATATATTTCAATGTATACACTCTATTAAATATCTTAATGCTATATTATTCTATTCAATAAAATGATCAATTATAAAACTTGTATAAAATTCATTATATAAACATTTATAATGAATAAACGTACATGTTTTCAGGTTATGGAAAAAGAGCTAAAACGAGCCCTCCAGGTGTCTCAGAAGGAAGTAGATGAACATATAAAAAGTTTGGATCTTTACCTGAATTTATATTTTACTGAAACGAATCCATCGTCATCTGTTTGGTGGAAATATAGCGGATCCAGTTATCTACTAGAAAAGGACAAACTTTTCTTACTTAAAAAACAGATAATGCAATATGGGTATGTCTGCAACCGAGCGGATGCGGAAATACGGGCGAGACTGAAAAACGATCCACAAAAATATGAAAATTATCTCACGAAGGAAAAATCTAGGTATCAAAAGAAGAAACAAACAAGACAAGATCACCACATTACCGAAGATGAGAGAACGCTTAGAAAAAAACGAAGACAATGGAAAATACAAAAACGCAAAGAAAGAGCACGACAAAAAAGATTCAATCTACACTAGATAAAGTTTTGTCCCCAACGACTTCTCCGATACCATCCCCAAATCATGAATCGTCGTCAGCCTCTCGTCAGAGGATAGCTGGTTTGAAAACCACAAGAAAAAACTATAGAAAGATGAGGCGAGAACTTACGAAGGCGGCGGAAGAGCTTAAATCTTTCCGCCAAAAAGTGGACAAATATCGGAAATGATATCAGAGACTGGCACAGAAGCTCTTATCAGTCAAAAACAAAACCAAAAAAGAAACCCAGAAAGAAAGGTTATTCAACTCATTAATCGTGAAAAATCTTCACTTGAAAATGAAAACATTCAAATCCGATAAACAGAAACAACTCGTTGCAAAGCTTGTATCTTCTGACATATTGAAAAAAGTATAAAGTAACGCATTTGGCAAAACTCAGTGTTGTTTCCACTATTAAGTATCAGCGTAAGGAAAAACGCAATGCTGTATCTGAAGATGTCCAGCAAAGCGTGCATACATTTTTAGAACTTGATCTCAATTCCTGACTCATGCCCGGCAAAAAAGATACCATAACGAGAAATGGCGTTAAAAAGCAAAGGCGAATTTTGAATGATACGCTGAAAGGTCTTCACAAAAAGTATGTATCAGTACCTGGCAACAGACGTGTTTCGTACGTGACATTCTGTAGGCTTAAACCATTTTGGATTTTAGATCCAACATGTAGCAAAAGGGACACGTGTGCATGTAAGCTACATTCAAATATTAAATTCATAATCGACATATTGATAGAGCACAAGGTATTGTTAAGTAAGACAGTTTCTGAATTATGTCGAGAGATTTGCTGCGAAGATGTAAATAAGGAATGCATGTACAGAGAGTGTGTGAAATGTCGTGAAAAAAACATTAAGGCATATAGAGGAGTTCGATGAAGGGAGGCAAGTGTGGGTGTATTGTTGGCAAAACAGTGGAAGAGAGGGAGAACGTGAAAGCGAATGGACAGATAAATAGATTTAAGGTACAGGTCACTGTCAAAGAGAAGGTCCAATACACACTGAGAAATCTTTTAGATGAAACAAATGCAACCCTAGCATCAAGAATATGTAGACATGAATTTAATATCAGTCACCAGTTCAACGAAATAAAAAACTTAAAAGATAATCTCAACGAAAACGAATGCATTGTGCATATAGATTTCTCTGAAAATTATGCTTGTAAAATGGGAGAGGAGGTCCACGGAATGCATTTTGGTGATTCCAGAAACCAAGTGTCGCTTCACACTGGTGAAATTTACACCAAAAACAATTAACCGTCATCTTTCTGTACATTGTCGCCCAATACAAGACACGACCCTCTAGCCATTTGGGCACAACTTCACCCACTATTGGACGGCTTAAGAAACGCCGACGATAGTATAAATGCTGTGCATTTCGTGTCCGATGGACCAACAACTCAATATAGATCTCGTAAGAATTTTTACCTCTTTAACCATTTGATACGTAAATATGGTTTCCAGCATGCGACCTGGAATTTTACCGAGGCTGGACACGGTAAAGGTGCCCCGGACGGAATCGGCGGTCTAATCAAACGAACGGCAGACAAGGCCGTTTCGTTCAGTCGTGACATTTGCGACGCTAATGATATGTTCAGGGAACTTCAGAATTCGAATATCGCGGTGCAAATATATCTTATCAATGACGTGGAACGTGGACATAGAGAATCTTTCATCAGAGTTGCCGCAAACTCTCAAGTCTGCGTCAGACACAATGAAACTTCTACAGTAATTTCAGTTAGGCCGCTGTCTTGTTTTTGGACAAGACCAACAATATGTTCATGTTTTAACTGAAAAGATGTAGATTAACAATCCGTGGTACCTAGCAGATTGTCTTTGTCCAACTCCATGAACATTTTTACTTGCCAGTTTCCGACTCCGCGAGTACGTTACAAACATCCCAATCCAATACTAGGCCAAATTCCTGTTTGCCAGTGTCCAACCCTGGTAGCTGTTTACCAGTTGTGACCAATTCTGACGGCACATTGCCACATACCAAAACGGTTAGCAAGTTAAATCCGGTACATGAAGGCACTGTCGATCCAGATATGATTGGTCAATGGTGCGTAGTTGAGTATGATGGTGTTCCGTTTCCGGGAGTTGTTTTGGACGTAGACCAAGAAGAAATAGAAGTTAAGGTACTACACAAAGTTGGTGCTAATAGGTACTTCTGGTCTGTTATTGATGATGTACTTTGGTACAAGTATTCTCAGGTCGTAACATTAATACCTGAACCAACTAATGTTACTAAGCGTCATCTTCAAATCCTCCCAGATATTTGGGCAGAAATCTCTGAAAAATATGATTGAGTTTGAATGTTCACTTTCAAAAAAGAGTTTGAATTTGAAAAAATGTATTGTTTTACATTGTATATATAAAGTTCATGTTTATAGTTAGAATGACATCTTTGCTCTATGATAACTCAGGATCAATAGATATAGAATGTCTGCAAAGTTATTGTGAAATGATTACACAATACGATATAAAATGCCTGATTTAGTTCACAATTATTCATACGATGTTAAAAAACATATTTGTCGAAATTATCTTGGCTTTTTAAGAGTGCAATTTGCATTGTACACGTATATACATGAATGTGTATGTGTAAGACACAGTCTTTATAAATGAAATTGTTCTTACCGTTACGGACGGTCTTTCACGTTACGATCATGTCCTTACCGCTACAGTAGTTAAACTACCATTTTCTGATAAAATTATTTGTAATAATTTAAAAAGACTTTCATATTTGCTTTTATATTTTCTACTGGTTTTGGAACTAAACATTTCTTCTGTACTAGAAATGTTTAATTTAACACCAAAGTTATTCCTTTGTCGTAAAAAAGTTTTTTTTTCACTACTTCAAACTTTGAAATATGAAATATTTTATTTATCGTTTGATATTCGACAATGAAATACCATGTTACTAATTGTTCATTTCAAAAGTTATTAACGACAAATAAATTTTCAGCGTGTTTATTTTTTTAATTGTTAATTTGTTATCTGTTATATCCTTAGTAGTTGTAACGATAAAGGACATTTTACCGTTACATATGCGTTATGACGTCATAACTACGTCATAATACATTGTTAAGCTCTGAAACGTGTCTAGTGGTTATCTACAACGTAAACCCTATCATACAATGGAACTTTTATCATGATTTTCATTCTATGATCTGAAAATTTGATGTTCATAATGTCCCTTATTGAGATATTGACCAATCTCTCACACACCTTCCATACAACTTCACTCTATCACAGACTCACGCCAGACCCGCACTAAACTATAATCGCCGCCTTAACTATTCTGGGCAAATATGGGCCTCCTAAATTGATGACTGGGCGCACAATTGGGCAAAATGTTTGTTTGTTTGTTTGTTTGAATAATTAACGTCCTATTAACAGCTTTGGTCATGTAAGGACGGCCTCCCATGTATGCGGTGTGTTGCGTGTATGTTGTGCGAGGTGCGTGTTTCGGGAGACTGCGGTATATTCATGTTGTGTCTTCTTGTATAGTGGAACTTTTGCCCTTTTTATAGTGCTATATCACTGAAGCATGCCGCCGAAGACACCAAGCAACACACCCCACCCGGTCACATTATACTGACAACGGGCGAACCAGTCGTCCCACTCCCTGTATGCTGAGCGCTAAGCAGGAGCAGAAACTACCACTTTTATAGACTTTGGTGTGTCTCGGCCAGGGGACAGAAC
>SAYR01074937.1:308408-322039 GCA_004382745.1 Argopecten irradians irradians | reverse complement strand
ATTACCCGAATAACATAAATCCTTCCCTTTCGGGAGTGCATCAGAGCCCTTCCCTGGATCATGTTAAATCCTACACTGACGGCTCAAAAGATGGTGATAAAGTTTGCGGCCAGCCATGCTGTACATCTAATCACTAGTTCTCTATCTGACTTCCAGATGTGCCTCCACTTTTACTCTGCGGAAGCTTGTGCTATCAGTCTGGCTCTTGACCACATCGAAGAACAACCGCAATCGAAAAGGCAATCATCTGTCCGCAAGGGACTCTTCTTATCGGTTCTTCAAGCTGTTGAAATCAGGAAACCCTAGAAATACTTAGAAATTCAAAATCTTAAATCCGAAACATTCGATATATCTTCTAAAACTTCAAATTACTTATCCTCTGGATTCACATTCATGTGGTATAACGGGGAATGAACAGGCTGATAAAGCAGCTAAGACTTGCTCTTCGCCAAGTACAAACATTTGGAAAACTGCCATACCTTGACATCAAACCTCAATTCAGTCAGCCATTCAAACACCCATTGGCAACCAAGGTGGTCTACGGAAACAGACAATAAACTGTTTAAAATTCAGCCTACCACTTAAATCCGTAAACTGCCCCAGTCAAGAGACCCGCAGAGAGGAAGTTGTTCTCTCTCTCGAGCCTCCGAACTGGACAACACAATATTTACCACATTCCTATCTTATTGAGAGGGGAGGATCCTCCCACATGCCATGCAGTGTCTAACAGTGGCGAACATATTTTAGTGCCACTGTATGATTTTAAGCACATGACAAGATAAGTACATACGATGTCTTCCGACATGTTTACACTTTGTTTCATGTGCCGTGAGACCATAATCGTATTTTTTAATTATTCTCAAAAGAAACCGGTATTTAGATAGAATATGAACGTTTTCTCACTATCCAATCATCGTATTCAACTCAACCCCATTTCATCGTTTCATGACCTTAGTGTCCGATGGGGCCGTAAAACTCAAACAAACAAATGTGCCACGGGTCACATATCCATTACAGTTACAGTGACCGTTTAATTTTTTTTCCGTTAAACTTTTTTAAATTACGCGGCATTTAAACTTTTTAAAGGGACGCCCTGGGTTTAAAAACCACGTGAATTAAGCGAGGAAGCATTGCCATGCTGCTGTAACTGAAAAACGAAAAAGGTAAGGTTTATACACTCTGTACCAAGCCAAAGGTGTCCTTACCGTTCTTAGATTTATGCTTTTTATTTTTTGATGAGAAAAAAATAATTTCCTTAAAAGCTAAGGAAAATTCCTCGTGTGTTTATGTGGAAAGTCCTGTGTCGAGGTTACGGAGAGGGATATTTTAATTTTAAGCGTTTTTTTTATAAAGATTCTTTAATTATGTCCTTACCGTTACATTAACCGTGGTCTGTGTGTAACGGTTAAAGAAAGCCGTAAAGGTATTGACACTCATCTATTTCTAAAAAAATTTCAAGTGATATACACTCTATTAAATATCTTAAATTGCTATATTATCTATTCAATAAAATGATCATATTATAACAAACTTGTATAAAATCATTATATAAACATTTATAATTGAACATAAACGCTACATGTTTTTCAGGTTTATGGAAAAGAAGAGGCTAAAACCGAAGCCCTCCAGGTGTCTCAGAAGGAAGTAGGATTGAACATATAAAAAGTTTGGACCCTTCACCTGAATATTATTATTTTACTGAAACGAATCCATCGCATCTGTTTGGTGGAAATAAGCGGATCCAGTTATTCTACTAGAAAAGGACAAACTTTTTTCTTACTTAAAAAAAACAGATAATGCAATATGGGTTATTCTGTAAGCTGAGGGAATGCGGGAATAGGAGGTCGGGACTGAAAAACGATCTACAAAAATTATGAAAATTATCGTCACGAAGGATGAAAAAATCTAGGTATCAAAAAGAAGAAACAAACAAGACAAGATACCACCATTACCGAAGATGAGAGACGCTTAGAAAAAAAACGGGAAGGACAATGGAAAATACAAAAACGCCAAAGAAAGAGCACGGAACAAAAAAAAGATTCAATCTACACTAGATTAAAGTTTTGTCCCACGACTTCTCCGAGATACATCCCCAAAATCATGGAATCGCGTCAGCCTCTCGTCAGAGGATAGCTGGTTTGAAAAACCCGCAAGAAAAAACTATAGAAAGATTAGGCGAGAACTTACGAAGGCGGCGGAAGAGCCTTAAATCCCGCCAAAAAAGTGGAACAAAATATCGGAAATGATAATCAGAGGGACTGGCACAGAAGCTCTTATCAGTCAAAAACAAAAACCAAAAAGGAAAACCCAGAAAGAAAGGTATTCAACTCAATTAATCGGAAAAAATCTTCACTTGAAAATGAAAACATTCAAATCCCGATAAACCAGAAACAAACTTCCGTGGCAAAGCTTGTATCTTCCTGACAATTGAAAAAAGTATAAAGTAACGCATTTGGCAAAAACTCAGTGTGTTCCACTATTAAGTATTCAGCGTAAGGAAAAAACGCCCCCCACTCCCATGCTGTTCTGAAGGATGTCCAGCAAAGCGTGCATACATTTTTTAGAACTTGATCTCAATCCTGACTCATAGCGGCAAAAAAGATACCATAACGAAGAAATGGCGTTTTAAAAAGCAAAGGCCGAATTTTTGAATGATACGCTGAAAGGGGTCTTCACAAAAAGTATGTCATCAGTTACCTGGCAACAGACGTGGTTTCGTACGTGGACATCTGTAGGCTTAAACCATTTTGGATTTTTAGATATCCAAACATGTAGCAAAAGGGACACGTGTGATTAAGCTAATTCAAATATTAAATTCATAATCGAAACATATTGATAAGAGGCAACAAGGTATTGTTAAGTAAGGACAGTTCTGAATTATGTCGAGAAGATTTGCTGCGAAGATGCATAAATAAGAGAATGCATGTACAGAGAGTGTGTTTGAAAAATGTCCGTGAAAAAAACCATTAAGCAATTAGAAGGAGTTCGATGAAGGGAGGCAAGTGTGCGGTGTATGTTGGCAAAAACAGTGGAAGAGAGGGAGAACGTGAAAGCGAATGTACAGAGAAATTAGATTGGAAGGTACAGGTCACTGTCAAAGAGAAGGTCCAATACACACTGAGAAATCTTTAGATGAAAACAAATGCAACCCTAGCATCAGAATATTGTAGACATTGAATTTTTAATATCAGTCACCAGCTTCAAAACGAAATAAAAACTTAAAAAGAAAATCTCAACGAAAACGAATGCATTGTGCATATAGATTTCCTCTGAAAATTATGCGTTGTAAAATGGGAGAGGAGGTCCACGGAATGCATTTTGGCGTTGATTCCCAGAAACAAGTGTCGCTTCACACTGGTGAACATTTACACCAAAAACAATTAACGTTCAATCTTTTCTGTACATTGTCGCCCAATACAAGACACACCCTTCTAGCCATTTGGCACAACTTCACCCAATATTGGACGGCCTTAAGAAACGCCGGACGATTAGTATAAATGCCTTGTGCGTGGTTCCGATGGACCAACAACTCAATATAGATCTCGTAAGAATTTTACCTCTTTAACGCATTGATACATAAAATATGGTTCCAGCATGGAACCTGGAATTTACCGAGCTGGACACGGTAAAGGTGCCGCCGGACGGAATCCCGCGGGTCTAATCAACGAACGGCAGACAAGGCCGTTTCCCGTTTCAGTCGTGAACATTTGCGACGCTAATGAATATGTGTTTCAGGGAACTTCAGAACTCGAATATCGCGGTGCAAAATATATCCTTATCAATGAGTGGACATAGAGAATCTTCATCAGAGTTGCGGCAAACTCTCAAAAGTCTGCGTCAGACACAATGAAACTTCTTACATAATTTCATTAGGCCGCTGTCGGTGTTTTTCTGAAAGACCAAACAAGCATGTTCATGTTTTAACTGACAAGATGTAGATTAACAATCCGTGTACCTAAAGCAGATTGTCTTTGTCCAAACTCCATGAACATTTTACTTGCCAGTTTCCGACTCCCGCGAGTAACTGTTACAAACATCCAATCCATACAGCAAATTCCTGTTTGCCAGTGTCCAACCCTGGTAGCTGGTTTACACAGTTGTGACCAATTCTGACGGCACAGTGCCACATACCAAAACGGTTAGCAAAGTTAAATCCGGTACATGAAGGGCACTGTCGATCCAGATATTTGATTGGTCAATGGTGCGTAGTTTGATATGATGGTTTCCGTTTTTCCGGAGTTGTTGCGAGACCCCAAGACAGAAATAGAAGTTAAAGGCATACTACACAAAGTTGGTGCTTAATAGGTACTTCTGGTTCTGTATTGATGATGTACTTTGGTCAAGTATCTCAGGTCGTAACATTAATACCTTGAATCCAACTAATGTTACTAAAGCTCATTTTCAAATCTCCAATATTTGGGCAGAAATCTCTGAAAAATATGATGAGTTTGAATGTTCAACTTTCAAAAAAGCAGTTTGAATTTGAAAAAAATGTATTGTTTAATTGTATATATAAAGTTCATGTTACCAGTAAAGAATGACATCTTGCTCTATGGATAATCAGGATCAATAGATATATAGAATGTCTGCGAAGTTATTGGTGAAATGATTCAACAATACGATATTAAAATGCCTGATTTAGTCACAATTATTCATACCGATGTAAAAAAACAGATTGTCGAAATTATCCTTGGTTTTTTAAAAGTGCAATTTCCATTGATACACGATATATACATGGAATGTGTGCCCTGCAGGTAGGGCGGGTAGAAATGTACCTGCTGCCCCTATTTGCATGAATCGTAAAAGGCGACTAAATTTAGGATTCCCCTTATCTTTTTCTCTTCTTCCTAACCTGACCTTTTATCTTTCCTAATGCCTCCCTTGGCATCGCCTCACTTTTGGCCTTGAGTGAGCGTTTGCCCCTGTGAGGAAATGGCTCTGGTTCTGTCCCCTGGCCGAGACACACCAAAGTCTATAAAAGTGGTAGTTTTCTGCTCCCTTAGCGCTCAAGCATACAGGGAGTGGGACGACTGGTTCGCCCGTTCGTCAGTATAATGTGACCGGTTGGGTGTGTTGCTGGTGTCTTCGGCGGCATGCTTCAGTGATATAGCAGCTATAAAAAGGGCAATAGTTCCACGTATACAAGAAGACCACAAACGGACGAATATACCGCCAGTCTCCCAAAAACACGCACCTCGCACAACATACAGGCAACACTTACGCAACATGGGAGGCCTATCTCTTACATGACATAGCTTGTTAAAGGACGTTAATAAATCAAAACAAAAAAATACAATGAATGTGTATGTGTAAGACACAGTCTTATTAAATGAAATTGTTTCTTTACCGTTATGACGGTCTTTCACGTTACGATCAATGTCCTTTACCGTTACAGTAGTTAAACTACCATTTTCTGATAAAATCTATTGTAATATTTAAAAGACTTTCATATTTGCCTTTACATTTTTCTACTGGTTTTGAACTAAACATTGTTCTGTACTAGAAATGTTTAATTTAACAAGCAAAGTTATCCACCTTTGTCGTTAAAAAAGTTTTTTTTTCACCACTTCAAACTTTTGAAATATTTTTATTTATCGTTTGATATTCGACAATGAGGATTACCATGTCTATTAATTGTTCAGTTCAAAAAGTTGTTAACGATAAATAAATTTTCAGCGTGTTTATATTTTTTAATTGTTAATTTGTATCTGTTATATCCTTAGTAGTTGTAACGGTAAAGGACATTTTACCGTTACATATTAACGGCTAAAGGACATTTTACCGTTTACATATGCGTTATGACTCGCGTATTACGGCATAATACATTGTTCAGCTCTGACAACGTGTCTAAGTGCGTTATCTAAACGTAAAACCCCTATCATTACAATGGAACTTTATCATGATTTCATCTATGATCTGAAAATTTGATGTTCCATGAATGTTCCCATTATTATTGGCCGGTGGCCGAGTGGTTAAGCATGTCCCGACATAATTACCAACAAAGCCCTCCACCTCTGGCAAGCGGCGTTCGAATCCCATTTGGAGGCAGGTTGCATGGTACTGACCGTTGGCCGGTGCTTTTCTCCGGGGTACTCCGGCTTTCCTCCCACCAACAAACCTGGCATGTCCTTTACATGGACCCTGGCTGTTTAATAGGACTGTAACAAATAAACAAACCAAAAACCAAAGGGTTCCCTATTGAATATTACCAATCTTCTCGCACACCTTCAATACAACTCCACTCTATCACAAGACTTCACGCCCAGGACTAGTGAATGGACGATTGTCGCCGACGATCGAAACGGTCGTTAAGTGGGTTCAACGATGTTACTAATCGATTACAAAAAATATAATCGAAAAACGCAGACATCGCCGATCTCCGGTCTGTCAAGTGGCAGTTCTCCGAAATTCGTTTCGGCTATTAGTTGGTCTCTCGTGAAGCCAGACCTTGTAAGTCTTGTTGTTTTCACGTAGTATCAGCATCTGATTGAATGACGATACCTTATAACACGTGTTTGTCGAAGATGGCAGACGGAGGGTGCAATCGGGGAAGCAGACGACAGAAACTATATATCCATATCCTGGAAAAGCAAAATCCAAAGGTATGGGATATCTTCGGTTTCTATAAATCAAAGGATGGCCCACCTAACAAAACACACTCGAATGTCCGTTGCGATAATGCAAAGTTTGTAAGAAATACTCCAACAAGGGTTAGTAGCGTAAATAAATATGAATGTATGTCAAATTAAATGCACGTGTAAATCATTGGTCCAGACTAAACCCTAATAGAATAAACACGTTACCCAAAAATTATGTGAACCTAGACGTGTAGATTAAAAGTATAAAGCCACGAAAAATTGTTTTTCAGTTGGGCCAAGCTTTTATCACTCATTCATTAAATACGTGATTGATTGAGCCATTATTTTTTTATGCGATGTTACAACCATGAATCACGGGGAAAAAGTGTCACGTAGATAAATTTTGTAATCTCTTATCAATTTTAGAAACACCACAAACTTATCATGCACCACATTGACACGTCATGGACCAATTAAACAAACAAGAAAACTTCGAATGCGCCGAAACAAGCTTCAATGACAGCTTTGGTAATGTGAACCAGGCCGTAGAATTAAAGCCCAGATAGACAGGAAAAGATAATCCCAAGTTAGCGCTGGAAAGGCAATCCCAGCTAGCACTGTAGACAATCAGCTATTTTAAGATTTTGTTGGTTTATTGGACCAAGGTACATATTTCAAGCATTTTTTTTTAACATATGGATTGTACTAGTAGTTTTTGCACTGCCAATCTCCAGAAACTGTTACTAATTACATAATTTACATGTAAATAAAAGAAATCATTTTCCATTACTATTAAATAATTATTCAAATAATGTGTAAAGATTACATTGCTGTCTTGTTAGCAACAATATATTTGATGTTTTGCGCAATAAAAAAGTCTGTGTATTTGCAGTCAAGTTCCATTCCAGGAAAAACTGTAATGAGAAGACTACAGAGCAAGAAAACTGAAGTTGATGTTTAAAGTTGAAAAAAGAAATCTCAATTATCGAAAATTATTTCAATCACCCATGATGTTGGACCAGTTTTAAATACTGAATCTTATTTTTACTACTACAGTACATTTCATCAAAGAGATCGGTATTTTAAGCAAAATATGAACGGTTTTCTCATCATACATCGTATCAACTCAACATTTCATCGTTTTCATCAACATTGTTGCATGAGTTTCTCATGTGTTTTTTAGCCAAATTATTTTTATCCGTGAAACCCTTTTTTTTTTTATCAAATAACGTTACAATCTGGTTTTAGTCCTTACTTGCTTTTTCTTACCCTGAAACTTTTATTCCTGATTATGCATGACTGAGTTTGGCCCTAAATGACCTTAGTTGTCGATGGGCCGTAAAACCTTCCAAACAAACAAACAAAACATTTCAATTAATGAGAGCTTGGGAACTGAAAATGGCTGTTTTAGGTACAATCAAAGTAACGGGCAGCCACAGTTCAGAGCAATTGCAGAATGAGTAAAGGCACTCAAACTAAATGGGGGTCTCCCTACACCTTAGGCTACAACAGATAACGCAAGCTAATGAAAGAAAAGCGTATGAAATTCTTTGTTGGGATAGATTCGGATGTTACGGACATCGAAATCATTTAATGGTTAAAAAACTTCAACTAAACATCCCAGCTGGTTACGTTTTTTCATCAGTCGTTCTAGCATCTCTGATCTTCTGTCTGATGAAAAGCAAAAACTGTTGTTGATGACAGCAGGGCCAAACCTGGTAGGTCATTGTAAAAAACTGATTATTGATGTTGCGGACACGGCTGGAATTCATCCCTGTACTCATGATGCCAGAGACTCAGAACAATTTCCTGTTCTCATGGCATTAGCAAATGATCCCTCCTCTATCAAAAACGCAAGTACAACACTGAACAAACTGTGTATTTTTTGAAGAACAATTCCATCATTTAGAAAACATTGTTGCTATTTTAGAACCTTTTGAAAGGCAACAAACCATTGTGTGTGCAGACCAAGTACCTACAGTGCCAAATTTTGCCATCATCACAAAAGCTTTGAAGATTGGGTCGAAGTATCCGATGATGACAGGTTCTGTTATAAAAAAAAATCAAGGGGACAAACCCTGCAATCGTGAAAGTTAAAACCGCAGAACATTGACCGACAAAATCACACTCCCTGGTTTGTCTTCTTTAACCCCCTTTACAAAGACCTTAACTTTCGGCACCAGAGATGCAGGGATCAGGCACGTGGGCCGTATTTAATAGAGGAAAGTGGTGATTTCAGTACAAGTTCCATACACTTAAAATTTAAAAACAGGAAAAAAAACAGGACTGGATAACTGTAGTGTGGGCCAAGAAGTGTCAGAAAGCGTCCCAAGTGGGCGAGATCCCTGCTCTACGACATTGGACTATGGATCCGCTACAAGATAGGGAAACGGATTCTAAAAATAGGTTAGCTAGTGGAATGAAAGGGACCCCCAACCAAAAAAATGAAATCTGTGACCCACTGACGATTGCTTGAGGAATATAGTGTGTAACTGGGTTAATCTAAAGCGCCATAAATCCTTGCCTTCTACAGCTATAAGAGTTAGAGACTTGACCGATACCCTCGGGTCAAAGATAATAGAAAAAGATCTCAACCTAACTCTACTTCAGTGGTGGAAGATGTATGAGCATTTCTATCCCAGAATCAACAGAAATTGCCAAAGAATATCTTTGTTTGGGCCTGCTTGTCTCATGTCATCAGAACGGGTGTTTAGCCTTGTGTGGTCAAAAATTGTAAACAAAAAAAAGATTGTAGGGACTGAGTCCAAAGAACATTGGACACCTTAGGTTTTTTGAACAAAAACATTGGCATATTGGTAACAAAAAACCGAAGCATGCCTAGTTTGGACCTGTGAAATGGAGAAGTTTGGAATTCTACAACTTTGTTAACTTTTTTTAATTAAGCAAAAATTATTAAAAGATGAAAATTAAACTTTTGTCCTTGGTGTTTATGAACGAAACTTAGTGAACATTATATATCGTACTATATAGGCATGTATAATATAATAAACAAAATTGTATTGATTTAGTTTGAAATTGATTCAAATATTCTGTATTCATGTCATATTTCATGCCAAACAAAACATAACACTCATCTTCAATTTGTTAATAACAAATGATATTTTATTACATTTCATTCATAAAACATAGTAATAACTTATTGGTACCATTTTCTAAAGATATGACCATATTGTACTGTGTACAAGTAACTCTACAAATAAGTCGAAGTTACAAAAGTTATCAATAAAATGAAGATATCCGATTATAATCGATTATATAATCGATTATGACCCTCCGATTATTTCCGATGATCGATTATCAATTTGAAACCGATTGCCCATCACTACGCCAGACCCGCCCTAAACTATAATCGCCGCCTTAATTATATACCCGTGTTTTGCCCACCTAACTATTCTGGGCAAATATGGGCCTCCTAAATTGATGACTGGGCACACAATTGGGCAAAATGTGGACAAAGCCCTTCTCGCCCATAATACATATTGAGCAGTTATAGTCGTTTGCCAATTTCATATTATGGAGCATGCAGTGTTCTAAATAAATCATCGATGCCATACCCACTACAACATAGGGCATTTAGACCAGTATAAGAGCTACTTACGCTCAATAGTATTCTATACATGGCGTGAAAAAGGTCTTGAGAGTGGGGAAATATGATAAAGAAAAAGCAACAGGAACCAGGAGGAGACCAATCCTGGTCAGCTTTGGTTCAGCTAAGACAAGAGAGTCTTTTTCAGAAATATACAACACCTTCGAAACCACGCCAAGTATCAAAAGATGATGTAATGACTTAACAAAACAGGAAAGAGATAAAGAATCGGAACTTCGAGAAGAGGCCAAGCAGAAAAGTAACCAATCATCGGGGGCATTCATATACTGAGTACGCGGTCCACCATGGAACCGCAGAATAGTAAAAATGAAAAAAGAATAAGACAAGTAAAACCCAGAATTCTTAAACAAACCTGCAAAAAGCTGAAATCTACCTACACAAATATTGACAGTCTTCCGAATAAACTTGATGAAAATAAATGGATAATAAAAGATAAAACAGACAGCGATATCATTGCTTTTACCGAAATATATCCAAAAAACTAAGTTTCTACCCAGTAAAGCTGAATTAATAATAGCAGGATATGACCTGTTCACAATCGATAATGAAAACAGACACAGAGGAGTTGGGTTGTACATCGAGTCGGAGTATAATGGAACAGAAGTAAACATTAAAAATAATTTCAAAGAGAGCATTTGGGTAAAGATAATGCTAATAGGAAACAATTGTTTATTAGTTGGATGTATTTATAGAAGTCCAAATTCAACCATAGAAAACACAGAGAAACTTCGGAAGCTGATAAGATTAGCATCATCCGATATAACGTATAGCCACCTACTGATAATGGGAGACTTTAATTTGCCGAAAATTGATTGGGATTCTTGGTCTACAGGAAATGATAGAGAAAGTGGAATGTTCATCGAATGTCTTCAGGATAATTATTTATACGAACATGTGAATAAGTTCACTAGATGTCGGAAAAGAAATGAACCAAGTGTATTAGATCTCCTGATAACTAATGAAGAAGAAATGATAAAAGAAATTCACTACAATGACCCTATCGGTAGTAGTGACCATTTGGTCTTGAACTTTAATTTCTACTGCAAGGCGTTACAAACTACCAGAACGAAGCCACGTCTGAAATACAGCAAAGGGGATTATGAAAAGATGAGGGAAACTATCCCGAGGGACTGGAGTGGACTTCTGAATGGCAGTGTTACAGATATGTATAAAAGCTTTACAGATGTCATCAAAGATAAGGAAGATTCCTATATACCCGAGAGTAAATCGTCTGGAGGTCAGAAACATAACGTACCATTGATTAAAACCATTCTTCAGAAAATCAACAAGAAACACCGAGCATGGCAGCGGTACATGGAAACAAGGAGTGAAAGTAAAGACAAAGAATATGCAAAATTTAGAAATCAACTTAAATGGGAAATACGTAAATCCAGGAGGAAAATGGAACATAGCATAGCAGAGAATATTAAATCAAACGCAAAGCGATTTTGGAGCTATGTTAATTCAAAGAGAAAAGTGAGAACAGGAATATCCGATATCAAAGGACTACACGGAGATGATCAACAGATGGTAGTCGATGACAGCGACATAGCCGAGGTCTTGGCGAAGTTTTTCAGCAGCGTTTTTACGAAGGAACCATTTGGGGACCTACCAGAATTCGAAACTAGAACTATATGTCATCCTTTCGAGGAAATTACTTGTAATCCACTAGTCGTGGAAAAGCTTTTATCAAGTTTAAATGAAAATAAATCACAAGGACCAGACAAAATGCACCCGAAAATTTTAAAGTTATTTGTGCCGTATTTTTCATACTCACGAATCAAGATGAGCTTTTAATATGTTATTCAGCACCAAAAATTACCCTCTTTTTGAAAATTACAGTGGTTTCAATGCATTGGTTTAATTTTGCATGTACAAATAAGAGCTGAAAATGATTTTTGGCAGTACTGCCAAAAATCATTTATTTACATCAATAGTGAAGTGAAATGAGTACATATGGTGAGACCATGAAGCCAAATTGTGGTCTACAATTTCATTACACATTTTTAGCGTTCGTCCCTGTGAGGAATGCTCTGGCTTCTGTCCCCTGGCCGAGACACACCAAAGTCTATAAAAGTGGTAGTTTCTGCTCCTGCTTAGCGCTCAGCATACAGGGAGTGGGACGACTGGTTCGCCTGTTGTCAGTATAATGTGACCGGGTGGGGTGTGTTGCTCGGTGTCTTCGGCGGCATGCTTCAGTGATATAGCACTATTAAAAGGGCAACAGTTCCACTATACAAGAAGACACAACATGAATATACCGCAGCCTCCCAAAACACGCACCTCGCACAAAATACATGCAACACGCCGCATACATGGGAGGCCGTCCTTACATGACCATAGCTGTTAATAGGACGTTGATTAATCAAACAAAGAATGTTTTTAGTAATTGTAAAGTGACTTCTGCAGGTATGTTTTCATTTAAACATATTTAAGGCATAAAACAACAATTTTACAGTACAAAATTTCTGTGTTATAACTAACGTTTATAAGTCATCTGAAGCCATTTGAATGATTTTTACAGCTTTATTAATCAAACCTTATGGTTTTTAATAAATTAATGATGAAAAAATAGCGTGTCAAAATTATCGCCCAGTTACGGTACATATAACTTTAAATGAATTGAGACATTTTATTAGTACACCCTTAGCCAATATATTTAACCGTTCACTGGAAGATGGAAAACTACATCGAGAATGGAAAGAAGCTAACATCACTGCCATATTCAAGAAAGGATTGAAGTCAGACCCAGGAAACTATAGACCTGTCAGCCTCACGAGTATTGTTGTAAAAACATTAGAGAAGTTAGTTAGAAACAGTATAGTTAAACACATGGATAAGAATATTTTTTTAAGCTCTAGACAATTTGGTTTTATCACGGGACGATCAACCCAACTCCAGTTGCTGAATGTTTTAGAAGATTGGACTGAAATTATAGATGATGGAGGATAACTAGATGTAATTTACATGGATTTTATGAAGGCATTTGATAAGGCCACGCATAAACGCCTCTTAAAGAAATTGATAGGATATGGCGTCAGTCAAAAAGTAGTGAATTATTTTCCAGTACTCTTCTTCAAAAATATACCAGTTTTGATTTATTAGGCTAATATTTTTTTCTCATAATAACAACATATGCTACCCCTACCCCTTAATTTTGAGCTACAAAATGCACCGTTTTAAGCCATTTTTGCCGAATTTAACCCTTTATAGAAACAGTTCTGATATTAAACTTTTGTTAATATTTTGCATATTAATAGGGAATGGGTTGTTCATTCCAAATCAGGAAGTAAAAATGTGGGGTCTGTGTGCTTCCATTTTTGCCCCATTTGAATATTTGTTATTTTTCAGTAATTTAGAGTAAAAAATAAAAGTGCTCAAATTACCATTAAATGTAAACATAGAGCGACAAAAATGTATCATTT